>OMLP01013250.1:0-19284 GCA_900302685.1 Spondyliosoma cantharus | reverse complement strand
AAAATATATATATCTATATATCTATATCTATATATCTATATCTATATCTATATATCTATATCTATATATATATATCTCTATATATCTCTCTCATATATATATATATATATATTCTAACAACAACAACAAGCTTATATATTATATATACCCTTTTTGTTGAGATGTGATTTTCCACCATGTTGTTTTGACTCCCTGCAGACCATTAATGCTATGGATTCAAAGATGAAGAACCTGGAGCAGCGCATCGCTGAGCTGTCAGAGGCTAACAAGCTGGCCGCTAACAGCAGCATCTACACCCAGAAGAATATGTGAGTTAACTAGACCTCTTTCCCACACTGTGCTTTTACAAGTGCCCCCCGCCCACATTGAATGTCTCCTCGAGCCTCCAATTGCTTCATTAGTGTGCACTTAAATCTTTGTACACCATGGCTCATCTGTCTCCCTTGTGTGTAAACTTTGTACTATCCCTTAGGTTAAATAAGCCACAATCGGCGTTTGATTTTAATAATATAACAACAAAATCGAATGTGAAAATAGTGTGGCAATATCAAACGAATAATAACCTGAACCAACTCTGAGATTTAGCCTTCCGTAACTTTACTGTTTTGCTTGACTCTCTTTGCTGACATTGCATAGTTTCCTGCTGCAGCAAGCAGCTCTTTTCAGCAAAGACACTTTAAATTCCCACAGTACAACCTGCTCAACAATGAACACTGACACAGTTAGCGTCTAGCTAACTAGCTAAAGGAATTTAAAGGGGTTGGTAAGAGAGCAAAACGGAGCTGAATCAGAGTGATATTGGACTTTTATTCTGCCATCGGCCAGAAACAGGACTCCACATGCATGATAATTTGCTCCAACTGCTGGATGTGTATTTAAGGGGGCAAAAATGGCAGCACTTATTTAGTGTTTTGTGAAACTTTGTGGTTGTCATTTTAACTTTCATTCAGTTGATTTTTGCTCTACAGAAGTCTTTGACAGTATGTGTTAGGAGCCAACTCCTCCTGTCTTTTTTTAAGTGCTCTTAACTGTTAAATCAACTTCGGTAGTGCTTGTGTTATTCGCAGACAGACATTCAAACACTAGTTTGCAGTAGGCGTTCTTATTTTTACGAGCAGATACACTAGGACGCTTTAAATTTGTAGTGGGAAGTACTGACTTGGAATTATCATTTTGCAGCATATATAAATACAATGCATCTTCAACTAATCTTAGCCTAGGCATATACATGTTGAATTAATTTTAACATACTCATGTTGGTAAAAAGTAAATGTCTCTTCACTTAATTTACTTTTTGTTTACTGCATGAATGAATTAGCTGCAATTCATCGGTTGAATTATTGGCTAAAATAACTAATTTGTATTCTGTTTAAACCTCTAATCTAAAAACTGTAGCAGTTTTCATAGCACTTATTCAGCATTTAAAAGTTGAATAAATGGAATGAAAAGTGCAGCAGTTTTGAAAGATGCCTGCTTCTAAATAGGCATCTTTGTGTGTGTTTCTGTCAGGAAAGCCCAGGAGGAGATGATCTCAGAGCTTCGGCAGCAAAAGTTCTATTTGGAGTCTCAAGCGGGCAAGCTGGAGGCCCAGAATGCCAAACTGGAGGAGCATCTGGAGAAGATGAGTCAACAGGAGCAGACCAAGAGGACCAGGCTGATGGAGCTTGAAAGTCGGCTGCGGGAGGTGAGGCAACAGGAAGCAGAGACACGGCTCCAAATCTGTTTGCTCAAGATTAAGTAATTCACTTTAACCAGCTCACAGTGTAGCCTTTCATTATTAACATCCACAAAAGGGATTAAGGCTGCTGATCAGTTAGCAAGCTCAGATCCCTTTCAGATAAACAGCTAATTAAATGCTGTAGGTCTGTAATGGCACCTCCACAAAATTGCCATTGGGCCTGTACACAGGAGTAAATGCACGCACAGCGAACTGGTGTAATTTGGTATTATAAAGGATGGAGTTCCTACATGAAACTGCTCACAACAAGGTCTGTGGATTATCTTGAGTATCTGAGTCATGATTTCTGGACATTGCTGTTGAGTGATTCAAATGTATTTTTTTAAAGCCTTGAGCAGCACAAGTCGAGTGCCATCTAGCGCCATTATATTGGAGAAAAGACAGACATCTCTACAGCTGATATCTCACATCAAAACAAAGATGAATAAATATCACTAATGGTAAGGTGAAAATATTTTGATCCTGGGGTGACCTATCCCTGTAAAGTTAATTAAAGAAGAAACAAAAAGTGGTTGTTAGATGGTTGACACTCAACTATGAATACTTGATAATGCATTAAACTAAATTGGAGCTTTTAAAGTGCATGATGTTGCTCCACCTCTCTGTGAAATGTACCACAAAATCCATTAGCTAATACGGGCATGCAGTGTGAACTAAAAACAAGATGTTTTGACATAATTGAGAACCACAGTGCCCTCTTTCTCCCACTGGAGAGCTCTCACCCTCCTGGCGTGCTGTCTGCCGATATGACTGGTGGACAGCCTGCTGACTGGATGTCATATCTCTACCTCCACACTCTCTTCCCCACTGAGACGTGATACACAGATTGGCACTAATTGCTGGCCTTCCTGTAACCTTACGTACAAACACACACACACACACTACCCTCTCCCACACACAAATATGTATTTTCAGATGAGACCGTTCCAATCTGTGGTAGTCAGAATCCTGTGGAAAGCTCAATGCAAAGTGTGTCTTAAATCTTCAGCTCAGTGTGTATGTGTTCCTCCTGAAAAGCTTGAAAATATATTTAATACTTTTATTTTTAGTTCTTAACTTGTATGACAGTTTAAGTCCAATTACCCAAGTCTTATTTTTCACAGTGCACTTTTTCTGTGCCATACGTTTTTTGCGCTTAGTAGCAGAGTTTACATCCGCGTTTCTATATCTGCTGGTTAGACTTGTGTCCCCTGACATCCTCTAATTATTCTCCTTTTGTCCCTTTTCTTATACTGCCTATTCAGCTTGAATGATTTCAGATTAATTTCATACTTTTGCAGCCTTGCTTCGTTACTTTGTTCTTTTAATTGGTATTGAATTCAAGATGGCACCAAAGAAGTTCCTGAAAAATCTTGAAATAGGCTCTAACTTGAAAGCAATGTAGTTATATATGTAACTGTAATTCTCAAGCGCATATCAATCATAGCAGAGAGTTTTAGCACATTAGAGAGATAAGGGTCAAATGATTCAAAGCAGTCCTCTATGTTTTAAGCCATTTTTTTTTCCAATCTCTGAATCACCCTGATGTCCTGAAACGCCTACCATCTGGCACTCTAAGCAGGTTAAAAAATGCAGAAAATTAAATGCAAATACAATCTGTTTCGGGTCTGATTTACACTCCAATATAAACACAGCATTTACTCTGCTCCTGTTTCCTTGTAGATGGGCCTAGAGCACGAAGAAGAAAAGCTAGAGATCAAGAGACAGGTGTCAGAGTTGACCCTCTCCCTGCAGGAGCGCGAGTCCCAGATTAGCAGCCTGCAGGCTGCGCGTCTCGCCCTGGAGAGCCAGCTGCAGCAGGCAAAGACTGAGCTGGAGGAGACCACTGCTGAGGCTGAGGAGGAGATCACCGCCCTCAGGGTAAGACAAACACATGTAATCACATATGTGTGCCGTCAGAGTAAGTCATAGAAATACAGGTGCACATATGTTCAGAATAAATATTTTTCGATAATAAGGCAGTAATTATGGTGGATGCCGTCCAAAGGAAAGTCATTTTAGATAATTTAAAGGTATGCTATGCAGGTGTTTCCCTTAAAAAAAAACAAGACTCATACAAAAATAATCCCTCTGAATCATCACTTGTGACCCTCTAGAAGTGTGTGGCGGTGACTGTATCTGCGGCGACCCTGCCCTCTGCCTGTATTTTGATTTTGCTGTGTTTGGGACATTGCCTGAAATTGTGAAGAAGGATAGTTGATGAGTCTCATTCCAAGGTTGTCAAATACCAATGCTTTGGGTTGTTTCTAAGCAACCCTTCTGTTGTGTTTAAAAACAGGAAATGAATAATCCTGCATATTATGCCTTTTAATACAGCAGTCACATGTGTTTAATTCATTTGTCCTTGTTTCTCACAGAATCACAGAGATGAAATCCAGCGCAAGTTTGATGCCTTGAGAGACAGCTGCTCAGTAAGTGCTGCCACGGCCTTTTGTCTCAGCAGTAGAGCAATTTTCAAATGGTTTCAAAAGACCTTCAAATGTATTGTGATTCATGTTCAACGCTGAGGCTCATGATGTAGCAATGTAGTTTACTGAATCTTTCAAAGCTGGCTTTCCTAAGGCATTTTCCAGCTTTGCCCAAGGACTTGAGTCAATGAAGCCTGTACACATTTTTTACACTTACTGTAACAAATGGATGGCCTGGATAATTTGTAGTTAAAACAGTGTTCAGCCAGCTTTGAAATTAAACTCCTAAGAGGTGCTAGTTGATATTTGACTCACCTTATTAAACATCCTTGTCCTAATTCATACATGGAAAACATAGGTTTCTTACTGATGGGATTTTGGAAGCAAGTCTATTATCTGGGTACGCATTAATTAGTGTATCGTAAAGCTGCTAATTTTAAATAACCCAGCTGTGCTATTACTTGATATTATTCTCTTTGCTTGCTTTTATGTCCAGAACTTAAAAATATCTCTTCAGTTCTATAATCAGGACTCACAAGCTCTTTTGACCTGTTTGTGTTGACTCAGGTGATCACTGACCTGGAGGAGCAGCTCACACAGCTGAGTCAGGAGAACGCTGAGCTGAACCGCCAGAACTTCTACCTGTCCAAACAGCTTGATGAAGCGTCAGACGAGAGGGAGGACCAGCTGCAGCTCAGCCAGGAAGTGGACAGGCTGAGGAGGGAGGTGGCTGACCGCGAGATGCACCTCAACAACCAGAAACAGGTAACACACACACACACACTTTAAAGCTCTTGAATATAATTTTCTGTATACCTACAGTACATCATATAGGTAGATAGAGTGGAAAGATAAAGGTATTGTAGACAGCTTACATTTTTCAACTAGGCATCAGATGGTGAGATGAGACGAGACAATCTGCGCTTTTGTTTATCCTCCCAGAACATAGAGACACTGAAGACCACATGCAGCATGCTGGAGGAGCAGGTGGTGGAGCTGGAGTCTCTAAATGACGAGCTGCTGGAGAAGGAGAGGCAGTGGGAGGCTTGGAGAGGAGCCCTGGAGGATGAAAAAAGCCAAGCCGAGAGACGCACCAGAGACCTGCAGAGACTGCTGGACAATGAGAAGCAGAACAGGTGTGAAATGTACTTAGTGTGTCATTATACACAGGAACGATTGCACTATGATGTTCCTCAGGCACTAAAATGTATTGCTATTGTAAGACTTGTTAATGTGTTGGTCACAGACTGCGTGCAGACCAGCGCAGCAGTGAGTCTCGCCAAGCAGTGGAGCTGGCAGTCAAAGAGCACAAGGCTGAGATACTGGCCTTACAGCAGGCCTTGAAGGAGCAAAGACTGAAGGCTGAAAGTCTGTCTGATACTGTGAGTCACAACTGTTTTTCTGTGTCTAATTTATGATCTAACTTTAATCCCTTAAAGTAAAACAACAAATATGTGTTTGTGGTTGTGGTGTTCCACTTAAAGTTTTCAAGATTTAACATTTATTCACAGCTCAATGATCTGGAGAAGAAACACGCCATGCTGGAGATGAATGCCCGCAGCTTACAACAGAAACTGGAGACGGAGAGAGAATTGAAACAGAGGCTGATGGAAGAGGTAGAAAATGGAATATGGTCGCATAAACATACACCTGTATTCATGTCCCCTTTGATTCACTCATTCACAAACATAAAACCAAGCCAATGTTAAAAGAATGTTTTCTCTAAATTGAGTGAATTATATTTCTGAAAATTGGTTGATTGAATATCTGCATGCTGGTGTCCCCACAGCAGGGGAAGCTCCAGCAACAGATGGACCTCCAGAAGAGCCACATATTCCGTCTGACCCAAGGCCTGCAGGACGCCCTGGACCAGACCGACATGCTCAAGACTGAGAGGACAGATCTGGAGTACCAGCTGGAGAATATACAGGTGCGCAATGTAATACCTTTGCAATTTGATGAAATGCAGCGGTCTCTAGGGAGAAAAGGAGTCCTAGTTAGATATTAAAATAGTGTGAATGATGTTGGCAAGTAACAAGGAATCTCAGGGGGGACCAAGAGGATATAGGAATCCTAATTCATGTGTTCTCAAAGGGAATTCTTTTCAAGTTGTAGTCAGAGGTATTTCCTTCTCTGAAGATCTGTTTTCCTTCCTGCAGGCTGTATACTCCCATGAGAAGGTGAAGATGGAGGGCACAATCTCCCAGCAGACCAAACTCATTGACTTCCTCCAGGCCAAAATGGACCAGCCGACAAAGAAAAAGAAGGTCTGGGAATATGTTTTATGATGACTTTAAAATTAGATTAGATTGATAAACGGCTTCAAATTAGATTGATAAACAGCTTCTTTCTAAAAATAATCATACATATTGTATTGTTCTTGTATAGTAAAATCTTCCCTTTCTTAACAGGGTATATTCGGTCGGCGCAGGGAGGATGTGGGTACCACGACTAATGGGGCTCTGGCTCCGCAGGCCCAGCCGGCAGTTCCCCTGCAGTATGGTGACATGAAAATGGCTTTGGAGAAGGAGCGCTCAAGGTGTGCAGAGCTGGAAGAGGCTCTGCAGAAGATGAGAATAGAGCTACGGTCCCTCAGAGAAGAGGGTAGGTCCGAGGATTCTGCAGCACAGTTACTGCACCAGATATGCCAGTGGCTTTATATTTTATGGCACTACTTGGTAGCAAGACATGAAACTCTGTAGCTCACCCTTGATTATCAACATATCGTATCAACGTAGAAAGGGAAAAAGCATCCTGAAATAGACTCAGTTTGTAATCATTGTTGGCACAGAGTCAAAAGTGTTAATTTTTCAGATCAGATGATCATATTTTGTCATATAAACTAATACCAGCATGCAGGTTCTGCTATCTGAGATGATAAATGACTGCCTAAGTCCGTTCAGAAAATCCTGTGTTGTGCCTCCTCCCTCAACTGTTCCCAGTCAAATTTTAACAGAGTTGCCATGGCAGCGTCCTGCTCCATTACCTACACCTGCCAGGTCCTATGAGATTCATCTCAGAATCTGTTTTTTGTAATGGAGCCAGATATTTTCATCTTAAAAGCTATGACTGATCTAATGTGAGGTTATTTGTTTATGTTCATGCAGCGGCTCATTTCAAAGCCCAGGAACATGTGGCTCCTTCCACACCAGCGCAGGCTCGACATCAGATCCTCATGTCAGCCATTGTCAAATCCCCAGAACATCAGCCCAACCCCAGCAGCCTGCTCAACCCTTCCACCCGCTGCAAGGAGACCTCCACACCAGAAGGTTAGTCAAACACACATACACAAACCCACAGGTAAACTCACTGGAGCCCATCCGCCTGAAATTGATCCGAGGATCTCCTGTTATGCAGCTGCAGATTTCCTCACAGGAGTTATTCACCCTTGTTCTATCAGTGTCGACACAAATGGATTCTCTGTTCACTTATTTTGTTTATGTGGTGTGTTTATGTATGTGTTCTCTCTATGGCCTGTCTCATAAGAAGGATTATGATGTTGAATAAAGTTGGATAACTGTGCTCAGTACATGTTAAACCTGGAACTCAAACCAGGGACATGGACTGAAGTTAAACAAAAATCACTGTTTTCATTCTCTGTGCATTATCCAGCTAACATTGTAATCCTGCTTTGCCCTGTCTCACAAAGTAAGAATAGTGGATTATGCAGGTAACATTGGTTTTAATCCAGACTTTGTGCAATCCCAAAGCTAAATTATCCTTTCTGTGGGGTTGATCACCATGGAAACTGAATCTTGCTGCCTGTATCATAGCTGAGTAGCAGGTTCAGTGGTTAATATCATAATGTATAAGAAAACACTATTTTATCAGTGTCTGCAGGCCCTGAAAACATCTTGGTGTCTTAAATTCAATTCTATAAATATTAGGTTGTAAAAGTCATTAAATGGTCTTAAATTTGAATTAACGAGGTGCGACGTCCCTGTCATCTTTCTTTCGAGTCTTTTGATCTTCTGTATATATTATATGGCATTTTCTGAGTTTACTAAGAATAATTTCTCAGCAGATTTCTTTGTAAGAAGCTACATTTTTAAACACTTTTTCATCTTAAAATTTTTGAAATACATTTCCTTTTATTTAGTTTATCCCTCGCACGTGCTTCCTTATTTGTGATAGTCTGAGCCAGACATAACCGAGGTCTTAATTGTCTCAAAAATATTTAATCCATCTTTTAATTTGAACAAATTTGAATTTGAATTAACTAATACTTTTAACAAAGTGAGCCAAGCTCTTTCTCAATCTAGATTAAGAACCTAGCACTGAACCTTATACTGTTTTTATACTTTTACTTACCTGTTGGCATGAGTAGAATGAACCTCACTCACTCTATTACCATATTCTTGCATAAAGCCTACTTCTGCATTGGACCTCTTATATATACTACATACCCTTGCACCTGCATTGCTTAAACACAATTTGTCCAGAATCGGTCTTAAATTTGGTTTTAAAATGATCTTGATCAGTTCTTGAAAACACCTGTACACACTCTGGACACATGTTTGGAAGCCTGACTGAGTGCAACTTGCTTTGTGATTCAGGCTCCTGACTCTCCATGTTCGTTTACTTTCACATAGTTATTGTTAGACTGCTCTCTCCTTTCTGTCTCTTTCCTCTTGCTCCTCACAGAAAAGAGGAGGGTCACCTTTGAAAGTAAGTTAGCAGTCACCACAGTGTGTCTCCCCACATATATGAGCTCATCTACATGCATGTTAAAATGTTCACACACATGCTCATATCAAACTGTCCATCTGTCTTATTGTCCCGCTGTCAAGCTGACTGTAACTTGACCAAAGGCTTTGTTCTGAAAGGTCAAGTGGAATGTGATGTACTTTTATTTATTCTAGCATTGTTCCTGGAACCATGATTTAGATAGCATATGGTTGGATAGGGAGCTTTTCACCCAGAAATATGTTAATGCATCCCATGAACATTGGCATGCATAATCGGATTCTGACTGACTATTACAATATACTTGATATGCCTAATATCTGCTCTCAAAAATCCACTCATTGCTCAAATTGCCCCATGCTGCTTGAAAAGAATGAGTGTCATGTGCTTCTGAACTGGTAAACCAACATATTATGGTGTTATATTTCTCTTTCAGTAAGTCTATCTCTGCACCTCTACTTCCCTTTTTTCATTGCAGAGTTTGGTCGTCGTGTGAAAGAGAGAATGCACCACAACATCCCTCATCGTTTCACCGTGGGCCTCAACATGCGGGCTGCCAAGTGTGCCGTCTGCCTGGACACTGTGCATTTTGGACGACAGGCTGCCACTTGTCTAGGTTTGTGTCCTGCACTGTCACTGGATGTGACGATATTTCAGAAGACACATTTATTGGCCAGACTCAAAAAACAAACTAAAAGTAGTTCTTGTAGTCTCACAATCACATTAGTCTCTGTGACATGGTGAAATCAGATTTGTCTTGTTTTGGCTGTAATTAAACCCCCCTAGTTTTATGGTTCCTAGAAAAGAGAAATATGCAATTTTATATTCCACAACAAACAGTGTTGAAAAGGTGTAAAAGCACAGTAACAGTAAAAAAAAAAAAAGCTGTTGCTTTTTCATTGTCAGTTATTGACAGTGACATAAAAACAATGATTGCTATTTGCATTTTTCTTTGTGATTACATGAGTCTCTTGTAATAAACTGAGTCTTTGACAATCTCTTAACCATAACCCCAAACTAACATTTATCCCCCCGCTCTCTTCTCTCTTGTTGTGTTATAGAGTGTCACACCCTGTGTCACCCTAAATGCTCACCATGTCTTCCGGCCACCTGCGGTCTACCAGCTGAGTACGCCACTCACTTTTCAGAGGCTTTGTGTCGAGAAAAGGCAAACTCTCCAGCCCTGCAGGTGAAAGAGGCCAGTGGGCATGTTCGCTTGGAGGGATGGATGAAGCAGCCAAGGTAACCTCACACCTCAGTGGCTTACTACCACACTAACCATATGTTTTCTCACAACTTTGACAGTAGTGTGCATTTGTGTGCTTGCTCACACAGAAATTGCAAGCGTGGTCAGCAGGGCTGGGAGAGGAAATATGTGGTGCTGGATGGAACCAAAGTATCCATTTATGATACTGAGCCCAGAGAAGGTCAGTACTTCAGTTTTTAATAGAAAAATACATTTTAAACTTGACATAAAACATCATGGATCGATTCCTTAATGAGACAGTTTGTAATCATGTAGGTATTTATATTCCCATAAAGATCAATACCAGCCTGTAGTCTGGAACCTCTGAGTTCATTGTCGATTGCCAAGGGGTGTTATCAAAGGGTGCAGACTGAAATACCTCTAGACGCAATTGGATGGACCTACAACCAATCAAAGCAGTGAAACGTATGACGTCGTGTTGGGCAGTGATTGGTCGGTTTTTCGAGCATTGAAAAAAATGGTTCCCTGATCACTAACTTTCTGAAATTGCATTAAAACATGTTTCTGGAAACATCTGAAGCAATGCAGTGACAGAATATTGGTTTATATTTTATTAGTACTGCCTAGTTTGACAGTTGACTAGTTTGATTGTTTCATGAGCCTTAACAGATTCAATTGGAAAGACCTACAACCAATCAGAGTAGGAAAACCAGTAACTTTTCAAATCTAGTACAGTAATGCTTCTCTGTCAGTTATCATATCAAACCTGCCCCGTTTTCGGATAAATGGTTGTGACTGGTTTGCCACAAACCAGGAAGCAGGGAAATCTGCTAGACATATTGTCTGGTTTGCAGGCTATATCAATGCAGCAGTATCCAACTGTGGTGTCTGTCTTCTAGACTGTATTAAAGCTGAGGACGAGTTCGAGCTCTGTCTGCCTGATGGAGAGGTGACCGTTCATGGAGCTGTTGGAGCCTCTGAGCTCATCAACACTGCCAAGTCAGGTACTGGATCAATACCAAATAATCTTGCTACACTCTACCTATTGAAGGAGTTTAAGTGTATCATTCTCCCCCAAGTCTTAGATTAGATCCACATAGCCCATCTAAATTGAAACAATTTCAAAGTATTCAAAATAAAACAAAATGTCAACACTTCTGTTCAGCTGTGAAATTAAGCTGTTAACAAGTTGCTAACCACTCCATTTCTTTGTGTCGGTACACAGACATCCCGTATGTCCTGAAGCTGGAGTCACATCCCCATACCACCTGCTGGCCTGGCCAGTCCGTATACTTCATGGCTCCCAGCTTCCCCGACAAGCAGCGCTGGGTGGCTGTACTGGAGTCTGTGGTTGCTGGCAGTCGTGGATCTAGAGACAAAGTGGATGCTGATGCTGTAAGTATTGCATTTTTCTGCTTATGTCAGTCCTGATAGGGTTCAGAATTTGAATGGATTTGTAAGAAAGAGGGTTAGTCTCCTTTATAAGAGACAAGCTCACTTATGCACATTTCTAATAGTAACTTTATCCAAGGGTGGCTGTATTATTTGGGTAAAATAAACTGAATGCCTCCATTAAACATCAGCCAGTGCCTTCACTTCTTTTTCTCTCCCTCCCTCTTCCTTCTCTCTCTGCATGTTCTCAACATCCACGTCTCCTATTTGTGTGTTGTCATCGTCTTTGTTGATGTGGTTATACTGTGCGTTTGTATCTCCATTCAACTCGGTTGTGTGGATCATATTATAGGCAGGTGTTGCTAAAAGACAGAAGAACCTATCCCCTCTGGTTCAGGTACAGTAAGTAGCTGCACGAACGCTTGGGCTTCAGTCGACCGACCGGCTGAGCATGCAGTAGCTGTACACATCTACGCATACAACACTGGTCCTGTTCATAGCAGGTCAACACAGTCCCAGGCTGAGTTACTCAGTATGTTCCATAGAAAGGAACTGCCCTGTGTCAAACACACACATCATTAGATCATACAGCCATAACTTATATAGTGCATGGATGTGAATAGGCACTGCTGTGCACCTCTGGCCTTGTGTCATATGCTATGTCATGCATGCTTCTGCAAAAGCCATGCACTGCTGTGTCATCACTGCAACATGACAGACACACGTACACACTCCTTTAACAACCTGAGCTTCACTTCAGTGTGCAGGCTTCTGCTGGTGGTGTTGGTGTGTTTACTGCTGCTTTAGGAGCAGTTTCCCATTCTGTGATAAATGACCATTGGAAATAGTGCTACATATTCTCTGAACTGTGTGTCAGCATTTTCAAAAAGTGTTACCCCTGCCTTGTTATTTTTATTACCTATTCAAATATACATTTAAGGGATAGACCGATGTTTGGCCTGGCCGATTACCAGGGCTGATATTCAGTATTGTCAGATTATTAGTGTTGGTGTTGTAGACACCACTCAGTGCTCTCACTCAGTGTCCTGCCCATAGCACTGTCTGATTTGTTACACATTACAAGTAATAGCCTATTAACAGTGGATAATCTGAACCAGTAATTTAAGACATCACATAAAGGTGGTGGAGTGGAAGTATAAAGTTGCAGAAAATGGAAATAATAAGTATAGTAATAGGAGTAAATTTTAGTAAGTTAGATCACATCACATCACATCACATAACTGGTTATTAGAAATTGACACTAAAATATTGGGTTATCTGCATACTTACTAATATCTGCATCATTATCGGCCATGAAAAAACATATCAGTCCATCCCTAATGCATTTAAAAGTTCAACATGCAACTTTTTGCCTTACAGCAAAATACACCTCATGGCCAAACTTATTTGAACACCTATGTTAACATTATAAACATATATGACTGCTAAACATCAAGTCCCCAAATCTTTAGAATCCCCAGAAACAAAAAAAGAAAGACAGAAAGAAAGAAAGAAAGAAGAGAAAATTATATTTTTTCCACTTCCAAGAAATGGGCATTAATATGCTCCACATTTCTTTCTTTCTTTTTTCTTTTCACAAATTCATATTTGTCCCAGAGTTATTTAATATGGTCGATGTCATGACTCAGGCCAGTTTAGTAAAGTGAGTAACTGGGAAAGCCATTTCTTGCCCTTTCTTTGTGATAAGGACAGGATTCAAGGAATGTATTGTCATGTGCATTAAAATGCCGCCAGTTAATTTCCATACGCAATCAAATCAACATGCACAAAGTACAATATACACAGTATATAGTCACTATCAGAGTTACAATCACTCTGTGTTACAGCATAAAGAAGTGAGTAAAAAAATAATAGGCATTCTTGAATAAATAGAACCCAGGGGGTTAGTAGCTGCAGGAAAGACGTCTTAGTTCCTGGGTATAGAAACTGTCTTTTTATGTGCTTTGATACCATATCTCTGCGATGGTAGGAGTGAATGTATTGTAAGTAATGGCCTTGTTAAGTGTTATCCAAAAGGCCTTCACTGAACTGTTGCCACAAAGCTGGAATCACATTATTCTTTAAAATATGTATATCTGTAACATTATTGTTTCCACTATCTGAAACGGAGGGATCCAAACCATGAAAAGCAGCCCCAGGACAGCACGTATGTGGATATTGGTGTCTACATACTTTTGGCCACATAATGTGTGCATTTCTAGCCCCACCCTTTTTCAACTCAGTTTGTTCATGTCAGACTGCAGCACTTATCATAATAAGCTGTCTGGCATTTTATGGTAATTCATACTGTAAAGCCTAAGGGAAACAGCATCCATAAAGCTTTAAACACTGAATCCACAACCATTTGAAAAGGCACTTTATTATATTGCTACTTTCCTCAACTGCTGTTGTTTCTATGGCCACCCAGAAAATAATTATAGTTTTAGAAATGCAGACCAAATTGTGTCCACAGCACGGAGTATCTGAAACTGTTGAGTACTAAAAGTTTGCATCAAATGCTCGCTCAATTCTCAGTCTCGTGTACTTGTGTCTGGTTATTCTAATTTAAATTTTGACTTTAATTTAATTGTTTATTGTGCAGTCTGTATCTAGGAAAGTTCTATTTAAGGCCATTTGTGTTGAAAAACATGAAAGAATCAAAATTTGAGAGAATGATCTTTATACTTGGCAAAATCATCAAATATGATCATTTTTCTTAAAAGTAGTGTTTTTGTCTTTTGTCTTTTTGATGAAAAGATGTTTTATGTTTATGCAGGAATCCTCAGGTTACATTTAAATTATAAGTAATAAGAGTGAAGGATAAATTCAGTGATTCAGATAACGGGTAACGGGTCTCTGGCTGTTCATTCTTGCTGGGTCATCTTTTCTAGCTCTAAAGCAGCTAATTTGTGGAAGATCTGCCCAACTGACCTCCCTCTCTCTGCTCCGTCTCTCTCTCTCTCTCTCTCTCTCTTCTGTTTCTCGTCTTCATAGAAACTTCTGGGCAATTCTCTGCTGAAGCTGGAGGGCGACGACCGTTTGGACATCAACTGCACCCTGCCTCTCACTGACCAGGTACATGGACCAAACCCTGCACCGTCAACAGGAATGTAATGACTTAAATTAAGTGAGCCAGTAATGCTCACAGTCTACCTTCTCCTTTCCCTCAGATCGTGTTGGTCGGTTCTGAGGAGGGTTTGTATGCTCTGAACGTCATAAAGAACTCTTTGACCCACATCCCCGGGCTGACCTCCGTCTTCCAGATCCAGATCTTAAAGGAGCTCGATAAGCTGCTGATGATCACTGGTCAGTACTTGATATTAAATGGAGCCCTTTATAGTTAATTATGAAATTTTAGTTATTTTCTGGGTTTCAGGGTTCGCTAGTATCTTCATACTTTATTATAGTATATAATATAGTTGTTTTGAAAATAGGATGTAGAGGGTAAATAGTGTGTGAAGTCACTCAGGTAAACAGGACATTGTTGTGTTTCTGATTGTACGTGGTGTGTTTGTTGTGTCATCTAGGAGAGGACAGGGCCTTGTGTCTGGTGGAGATCAAGAAAGTGAAACAGTCTTTGTCGCAGTCCCATCTTCCGGCTCAGCCCGACCTCAACCCCTTCATCTTTGAGACAGTGAAGGGATGCCACCTCTTCTCCTCTGGAAAGGTGGATTGTTGTTGTTACTTATGCTGAGAAAATTCCCTTTAGTCAGGCTGTTATTTAGTCAGAGTTAATGGGCTCGACATCACACTAATAGCACTGCGGTGTTGATCTTTCTTTACAGATTGATAATGGGACCTGTATCTGTGCTGCTATGCCCAATAAGATTACAATTCTGCGACATAATGAAAGCCTGAACAAGTTCTGCATCAGAAAGGTGAGTGGGCCTTAAAGGTTGTTCGATGTTAATGTCAGGAAATGAAAGGCAGGTTCTGTTCTGCTTCAGGGAGTAATGAGTTGGTAAAAGGTGTTGAACTTTTGTTTGTTTTTGCAGGAGATCGAGACATCAGAGCCCTGCAGCTGTATCCACTTCACTGGCTACAGCATCATTATCGGCACCAACAAGTTCTACGAGATTGAGATGAAGCAGTATGTGCTGGAAGGTAGGTCACCCGCCATTGTGATTTATTTGTACAAGTTGGGGCTGGGCATAATAAAGCTAAACTGTTATAACGTTATCATCATATGAGACCCTATAATATCATATCATAATGTGGTATAAGTGTTGTTTTTTCCTGTTTTTAAAGGCAGCATTACAATATAGAAGTGTCATTCTTCTGAGCTTTCCAGATTTTATGTTCTAATTATATATTATATTACCCACAATACTGATGATTATTTATCCAAAATCTCATTGTGTTAATATTTGCGAAAAGTACCGATAGTCATCCCTACAATATTGTCACAAAATTGATATTGAAGTATTTGGTCATAATTGTCTTGATTTTTTTATTTTGATGCCCACTCCTAGCATTTTCTGAAGTGCTTTTGAGGAGATTTCAAAATACCACGATTTGTATTTGCGTATGGCTATATAGTACAAAAAATGTGCCATATAATTTGAAGACAATATGGCCGAGCCCTAGCACATATCCTGTATTGATATTTGGAGAGACACTGCAGGTTTTTTCATGCACCTGCCAATCTGGGGCTATTTTGCTTCCATAACATCTTCTGTCAGACTAGTGGAAAGAAAATGTTCAAAACACACATTTTGGTGTTCTTTTTTTCTGGGGGCATTTATGCAAATCAGTGCATATTTAATTAGTTTGCTTAATTTGCATATTAAAAAACTAGCAGAAAACTTAAACAAAAATAGTTGTCTGAATTTCAGTTATCAGCTGGGGAAGCTTTATGGTGATTTCTTTTCCCTATCTACCATTTTTGTCTAAAAATGTATTTACCAACACATAGATTTAAATGCTAATCCTGAAAATGTGTTATTCCAATACTTGGAGCCAAAATCTCCAGCACTTGCATACCCCAAACTTTCCAGTTTTATTCCTGTATCTGTATTCTGAAGGATTTGCATAGTGGTTTGTTCATATAGCACGAATAACCTGATTTTTTTTGTTGTTTTTTTTATAGCTGTTGACAGTTTTTTCTAATTAATGCTGTGATAGAAAGAGATTTCCATAATTGCCCCTCTGTATAAACCTTTGACTCTAACATGTGTTGTCTCTCTGTGAGGTTTCGACATTCACACCTGAACAAGCTGATTTGATTTCTTTCTACAGAGTTCTTGGATAAAAACGATGTGACGCTAGCTTCAGCTGTCTTCGCCGCGTCCTCCCACAGTTTCCCCATCTCCATCATACAAGTCACCACGTCTCCACAGAAGGACGAGTACCTGCTCTGTTTCCATGGTTAGATGAATATATCTGTCTGTGTGGGCACATGTGTTTATGCAGTTGAGCTTGTCAATACTTGTACCAGCAAAGGACCCAAAAATGTAACTGTTTGTGTGAGAAAATCAATTTGTCGATTACTGCTCTCATGCTTTTATGTTTCCTACGTCACAGCTTCTTTTTTTTTACATCTAGAAAATAGGCAGATTTGTCTGAAACCTGGATTTTTTTCTTGCAGAGTTTGGTGTGTTTGTTGATTCGTATGGCCGCAGGAGTAGAACTGATGATATCAAATGGAGTCGTCTGCCTCTCTCATTCGGTTAGTGTCACTTTCGAAAAGTCTTTCTTTCCAACATGGTCAATACATGATTGATTTATGATATGATGTTGAGTGTATCTTTTGTATCTCAGCCTATAGAGAACCCTACCTGTTTGTGACCTACTTCAACTCTCTGGACGTTATTGAAATTCAGGGACATGCTGCTCTGGGGTAAGACTGCCTTCTGCTCCTTTTTTAGTACCAGTGCATCACTTTAGACTAATTAGTTTTCTCCCTGTAGTCATCATTTTATGGATCTTCACTTAGCATGTAGTGATGAAAATGTTAATTTCCCATTACTGCCAGGGCTCAGTAACCAGCTCTACAAGAATCATCTATTTCAGTCACCGCTGTTCTAATGGATACAGTTTCTAATGTTCTTATCTCTGTCAAGGGATACACTGTATAATGTTGTTATCTCTGTCCAGGCCCCACTCATATGCACACCTGGATATCCCAAACCCACGCTACCTTGGCCCAGCCATCTCCTCTGGAGCCATCTACCTGGCCTCCTCCTACCAGAACAAATTGCGGGTCATTTGCTGCAAAGGCAACCTGGTCCAGAGCACAGAGGGTATAGGTGACCTCCAGCGCAACGGCTCTGGACGCAGGTGAGGACGTACACCGTTTATTAACCTGCTTCAGCTGACACCTCTCTGCCATTCCATAAGTTAACTAGTTTACAAAATGACACTGAGTTAATAACCCCCAAATAATGTACGTACATTGACTTGAATAACCGTACCCATCAATAATGACGATGTCATAATACTGCCCATTTCCTGTTTTATATAATGTTACTGAATGTGCAGGTCCAATCTCATGTGGCAATTTAGTGAATACATTTGAGGCTCAGATACATTAGTATAAATAAATGAATTAATACATGAACATAATGCACAAATAAATTGTAACCCTAATAACGGTGTATTCACGCTGTATTTAATTCACCAATCAGGACTTTGGGACAATACATATCAGCTTAAATAACACCCGCATTACAACATATTTGTTAATATATTATGCCATGCCTTTGTTTGTCTATCGAAGGGAAATTAAATGGGTGAAGGTCCGCAGAGTGGAATTTTATTTGTTTCGCAGTTAACCTGAGAATTTACTTATTCATTGATTTGTTTTTGTTGTGGTTTGGTCTTTGCCATTAGTCACAGACTGTAGAGTAGAAGCACGCCTCACTCCTTTATCTCATGTACACTGGTGTTGTTGAAGGGTCAGTGGGACTTGCTGGCACTGCTGGGCACAGGTTGGCATCCACAGGTGGTGATGGTTAAATTGTGGCCTTGCTGTTTAATTTGATTATAAAACAGGACAGTAACACCTTCATTTTGCTCTTTACAGGAGGAGGGGTTCATTTTTTATCTGTAACAAATCCTAACATTAAAATTACTTTTTAAAATGCCTCCTGTCAAATGTAGAAAAGAAATTGCTGAATAAAGACTGACTTCCTGCCTTTATGTCCTGGGACTCGTCTGTTACAATTTGACGCTCATCTGACAACTGAGCCAATAATGAAAACTGGCCTCACAAGCCAGTCAAAGCTTTGCTCTGTAGTTATTGTTGTTAGCCACTGACTCTATGCTCATATAGAAAAAACAGATTGAGGAAGTGGGTACAGTGTCCTCTAATCATGCACTACAGCAGAGTCCATCATCATCCTCATCCTCACCACATCTGTTGACTGACCTGACGGTGCCAAGCAAAGCCCATGACCCGAGAACACCTTTTCCTTTGACCAATGCTCCCTGTCCGTCTTTATGCCTCGGCTCCTCCCTAACAGCCCAAACAAGCGTGGCCCTCCTTCCTACAACGAGCACATCTCTAAAAGGCTGGCAGCCAATCCCCTTACTCACGGAGATCCCGGCACACCTCACCGCTACCGAGAGGCTCGCACAGAGTTTCGACGGGACAAGTCCCCCAGCCGTCCTCTGGAGAGAGAGAAGTCTCCCGGCAGGATGCTGGAGAGTCGGATAGGGGGATCTCCAGGCAGGGCTATGGCTGACCCTCGGTTAGAGCGCTCCCCGGGCCGGGCCATGGCAGACCCCCGAATGGACCGCTCCCCCGGCAGGATGATGGACGTTCGTAGGGAGAGATCGCCAGGACGATACGAAGAGCGCCAAAGGCTTCATACTGGCTCTGGTCGCACGCCCATAAACCCTGTTAACAAGGT
>OMLP01013249.1:0-10387 GCA_900302685.1 Spondyliosoma cantharus | reverse complement strand
ATATATAGATATAGATATAGATATAGATATATATATATCTACATAATCCTGCTGTACGACCACACATCCAGACATAACACCAGTAACACGGACATCTCAGAATATGCCCATCACTGTTACTGGCACCGCTCTTCTTTCTGTTTTCGACTGACAGTAAATACGTCAGTTGGGGTTGTCAGTAAAAACCTGTGTTCACCCTGCGTTGCTCGGCCTTATTTCTGTGACCCTATTCTCACTATCACTGTATGTAGGCCTTCTCCACAAAACAAATATATCTACTATCTATAGAAATGTAACCAGAAATGTCACATAAATGGCACAAACTGATGAGAAAAATATATAATCAGTCTATGTCATCAGATTTCTTGAGCGTTGGATGTCCTAGTAATGTACCAGCTTTTATGAAACGCACGGCGCCTTGCGTCAAAAAGCCTTTTAAATATATGCAGAAGAAAAATATGAGGCAAAATACTGTAATGAATGAATGATTGAAATTTAGAGCAGTGCTGTTTGCGGGTTATGTAAGCAGTAAATGGAGCAGTAGGCTTAATCTCTTTAAAAAACATCAATCTTTCATTCTCTGACTGGATATATATAGAAATATCCCTGTTCTGCAGTAAGAAATCAATGGTTTTCACTGTCAGATGTCTGCTCTAACAAGTAGACTTTCTGTTCTTTCTTCACTAAGTGCCTGTAAGACTAATGAGGAAAACTGCACTAATTTTACTGTCATTTGATACTACCGACTAATTATACCATAAAGTTTCGTTCATTTTCTCTTTCCTCTTTTCCGCCTGAGGGTCGCGGTGATGTTGCCCCTTTTTTCAGGGGGGTTTCTGGAGCCTATCCCAGTTATCTCGATGGGCAAAGGCCAGGGAACACCCTGAATGAGTCGCCAGCTCATCGCAGGACCCTTACTGATGGCAGAGGCTGCCGCACATGGTGCCAACTGCACATCAGGAGCAATTTTGGGGTTCAGTATCTTGCTCAAGGACACGTCGACATGTATACCATAAAGTCATATAAGATAACACATCTGGAGTATTCTCAGACGGATATCAACTGAATCGTTTCAGCCTAAAGTCCAAGTCCAAAATCCCCATCACACCCTCTGTCTTTGGACCCTTGATTCAAGTAAGGAAAAACTCCCCCAAGGAGAAAAAATGGAAGCAACCTCAGGAAGAACTATAGAGGAGGGATCCCTCTCCCAGGATGGGCAGACGTGCAACAAATGTCACTTATATCAACAGGCCAATAAAATCACTAAATATGCAGATAACAATGACTTAATATCTGCAACAAGTAGATTATAAAATACATCCAGGAGGACGAACGGAGTGACTCCAGAAAAATATAAAACTCTAAACCTATCCCCTTCTTTTCATGAAAGGAGGCCTTTTCCTCCCTCTGTACTCTTTAAAGGTCCAATGTGTGGGATTTAGGGGGCTCTTTTTGCAGAAATTCAATATTATATTTTCAAAACTATGTTCTTGTTAGTGTATTATCACCTTAAACTCACAGCCATTTGTGTTTTAGTAACCTTAGAGGGAGCAGGTCATCTTACAGAGTCTTTTATGCTGAACAGACAAACCAAACACTGCTCTAGAGAGGACCTTTTGCATTTTTACTTTACCTGAAGGACACTGTAAGTTATCCTATAGGCCTGGAAAGGGAGATGGGAAGAGAGGAGTATTCACTTGCTTGCGTTCTGCAACTTCACTACTAGATGCCACTCAATCCTTCATACTGGACCTTAATATCTGCCCAAAACTGAGGATGGGTGGACTTCCAATGTCACTGACAAAGTGTCAGGATGGCCTTATGCATCACCCCAGGCCAGACATATGTGCCACCCGAAAGCCTGGCATTAGTGCTGCTAACTATAGTGTGACTGACACCATGGTTTGAATTCCAGCTGTTACTTCACAGCACACCAGATCGGTTCTACTTAATTGGCCATCAGGATATGATTAGGCGATGGCGGATTTGTATTTCTCAGGAAAAAAAAGGTGTCATGCGGGACACGCTGCACCATCTGTACTCATATCTTATCAGGGAATTGTGTTACTTTGTCACTGCATCTTTATCTTGTTGGGGTAATTGCATTACATCTTAATGTGGCTCAAAGCTCGATGACTGTAACGCCGCAGTGACAGTGACTGAGGCTTACACCAGAGTGGACTGCTGTTCTGGCCCCGGGCAGCTGTGTATAGCAAGGAGGGGGAGGAGGGAAGGGGGTCAGCAGTGTCGTGGGTTCAGACACAGACATGATTGTCACTGTATCGGAAGTAAGCCAATGATAGCTGCGAGGCACAGCCTGTCCTTGCTGCAATAGAGAAGAGGGTAGACGACCTCACTGACACACACCTGGTGACTGAACCAAGCAGCTTTTTCCTCACATCTACAGGTCTTAGTGCTCGTACAGTAAAAGCTTTTCTTGTGTAGTAACTGTGTTTAAATAACTCTTCCTGTCTGGTTTATGCTGTGTTAAAACAGCCAAAATGGAAGTAATAGTAATATTAATAGAATTTAAAAAACATTTGTATTTTAAAGAGAAAGTGTAACACATCTTTCTTCTGACTTAAAGTGAGGGACTTTGTGTTCTGTGTGTTTTCGTACTGAGCAGCTGCTTTCCTCAGTAGCGAGACTCCCCAATTCATCGTCAGCACATTCCAGATATGACTTTTCTCATTCATATCATTCATACTTAAATATTCAACATTTTCCCTGTAATTTTCCCCATTCATGTAAATGGACAACGCATAACAAAAATATCTAGTTTTATTATCCAACCAGGCACCAAGAATAACTATAAAAACTATATGGAAATGGCCAATCTTTTCACTGATGGTCTGTGGGCTTATGTAGGTCATACGTAGGTATCAGTGTTAAATTGAGACTGTTGACAATTTGCATGACAAGTTAAAAGTTCCTTGCATTACCTTTAAGGTTCAGGTGTACACATGAGAACAGCTGAGAATATCTCTTTTTGTCAGGGGCAGAACATTATGGACATCCTGGAGGCTGTGCCTTATGCTTCATTTGGAAATGTATATGAAGAAGTCAGAGGCACAGGTCCAAGCTGTGTGCATTTAAGCATTAAGAAAGAACATGACATGACATGACATGATATGACCAGCCACTGAGGCACCTAGCACTCTGCAGTATGTGTGTTGTGTGTTTTGTTTGTGAGGGGGTTTATGTAGATACATATATTTGTAAAATAGCTTTATTTATTGTTGTGCAAGATAATGATAATGATTTTTGTTCTCCACAGAGTGTCGCATGGCTCTGTTCTTCGACACGGTTCAGAACAACACCAGTGTTCTCCGACAATTAAACTCTGACATGCACAAGAGGTAACAAAATAGCTTTATTGAATAAAGCTCTAAGTCAGTGGTTCAGATAAATGTCCACTGAGCTTTCCTCCCATTTATATCTGCCTTCCTTTTTACCGTCCTAATGTGTTTTACTGGATTCACTTGCTGGAGTGATGATTGACATTTTTGTCTTTTGTCTTTCCAGTATTTCAGCTCCCCTCCCTCTTTCTCTCATAATCTAACCATTTCTCTCCTCTCCAGTGCGGAGACTGCTCTGCTGATGAGTTTGGGTGGTGTCGGCTGTATTGTCCTCAACCAGTGGCAGACTAGCCTTCAACAGAACACAAAGAATATGGCCAAGGTTCTAGACAGTAGGTGTTGGACATACTTTAAGAGCAATAATACTTTTCCTACATTTGATAATCCTACATCTAGGCTCAATGCCATGTCTAATTTTTACCGCTACCCATTATTTTCCAGTGTTCCCTTGTCCCACAGAACAGCAAGTTACAAGTGGTTCACACATCCCCCTGTAAAATGAAACAACTATCATTCAAGTCATCTAATAAAAAGAACACTGCTTCATAACCGATACACTAGCGGTGCTTTATTGGCTAACATTAGCAACCCGTGCTCCTACCCTGCCAGTTTGCACTTATATCAGAGGAGCCATGCCAAGTGCAGCAATTTTACTGCTGGACATAAAATTCAGTCGTGTACAACATTGAAATAAATCAAAATGCAAGAATGTAATGCACGAATGAGGTAAAACAATGTAAGGTTGCCTAGCTAGGACGACATCAACAAACCATGGATCCGACAAGGGAAATACAGTGACAGAGGAGGAGCCCTGTTCAATCCTATGAAAGCTGCTCATGGCGCACAAAGCAAAAAATGCTACACTTCCCAGAATTAACTGGATCTTGACTGTTGTGGGGGCCATAGTGTGCGCATGAGAGACTCCCGCCGGGAAAAGCCTGCTAAGTTCAGGTTTTGCGCCCAGCTTACTTCA
Source organism: Spondyliosoma cantharus (assembly GCA_900302685.1). Taxonomy (NCBI): domain Eukaryota; kingdom Metazoa; phylum Chordata; class Actinopteri; order Spariformes; family Sparidae; genus Spondyliosoma; species Spondyliosoma cantharus. Next base: position 6,055 of record OMLP01013249.1, on the reverse strand, counting down.
ATGTGGATACAATTATTTGATTACGTGGATCTTCTAGACTTGCCAAATGTTTTCATATCAAATAGCTCAAATTGTGATAGTGAAATTAGGTAATCTCGCAGGGTTTTGACACTCTGGACCCAACCCCCAGATTTGAACTCATAAAACAGAGGGGCTAAGTGGTAAAGACAAGGGCTGTAATGGGATTGGGCTTTACTATCAGCCAAAAACTTGTAATTATGCCTCTGTTAAACATTGACTTTATTCCTGTGGTCATTATTAGAAGGTACAGTAATACAGTCTGTGCCTGTCACCATGTGTTTCAGATCTACTGAAGGACAGACAGACCTCTGGCCAGACCATCCATGCCCTGAGGAGAGGGGACAGCTCAGAGATGCCACATCACAAGGTTACAGAACCATATGGTACTGTATATCCTACACGTTACCTCATTTAGCCTCGCATTTGAATTACAATGTACTGTAAATAACATCCCATGTGTTTTTTATGGGTGCATCGCAGACGCCCACACATCTCTCTTTCTCTGTATATGAGGCTTGGATTGCTTTGCAAAGGGAAAAAATAAACACAGAATCATTCAAATAATGAATCCAACTAAGCTGGATTTCAATATAAACCTCAGATTTAATTATTGCATTCTGTGGTTTTCCTCTGCAGATCAAGAGCTCCTCATTGACTCAAAGGAAGATGAAGTTCATCACAAAACGACTGTCACACCCTCAGCCTTCAACTGCATTCTGTATGGACTCCCTTACTTAATTGTCACATAATTTACTGTATATCCTCAATATTTCATGACTCAAGATGATGACTGGCGTACATGTCAGCCAGCTGCCATAGTATGAGAGTTTTAATATTGTTTTTTAATACATAGCAGATGTTAAGATACAATACAATGCCTGACAACATAAAATAAAACTAAGGCTAATGCTCTCGGAGAGGGGGGCTCAGACATATACATGTCTTGTTTTATTGAGAGATCAGTCACCATGATTAATAGTGGTTGATATTGTTGATATGCGTTTGTAATGGACTTGGAATCAAATGGATAAAAACTATAGCTAAAGTTTTCCTATTGCCTTGTTTTCTTGTGGCTATTTGCTCAAGATTTGTCTATTGTGGTTTTAATAACAAGTGAATGTTAATAAAATTAACCCCCAAGTTGAGCAAAGTTGACCCGCAATTGAGGGTGCAACAAACATGCTCTGTCAAACTGTGTCAACATGAAAACAGCTAGACCGCTCTTAAATGTAGGCTAATTGTTATTGTTAATTTTAATTTGTAGAATGCCTTTATCAGACATTGCAGTACCAGCTTAATCCTTGTATTTGTTGCCGTATTGCACCAAATGTTAATTCAGTAAATTCCTATGTGGTAAACACACCCACTGGGGAAAATGTTCTCACTGTAAGAGCTGTGTGACCTGAGGTTTTGAATGCTGCCCTATTTATTGTAATTAAGTCAAACCTAAAATTAAAAAGAGAAAGTGGAGGTCACCATTGACATCCCAGTGCTTTATTCCTTGGCAGACCACAGATCAAATGAGATTTTTATCCTAATGTATGTAAGAATGGGGAGATTTAGATTGAGATTGTTGGTGTTAAACTCAAACGCGCAAGAGAAGTCACTTTGAAAATCAAAGGAAATACAGCTACAATAGTGTGTTAGATGGCATTGGTTCCCTTTAAACCTTGCTGTCACTATACAATTATGTCTGCCACCAGGCACACAGTCACCTGGGTAAAGGAAGATTAACTAGTGATCTATTTCTATTATAGACTAAATGATTGAATAGACTCACATTGTCCGTGTTCTTGTTATTTGCAACTCTAAGGAAAATGGAAATGATCCAGCTGTCTTTGCAACAGTGGTGCCAACAATAATACCATTTGGAAAGCGCAGTGGGAGAAAAGTTGTAAGTTGCCACTTTAAATTAGCATAAAGACAAGAAACAGGGGAAAACAACTAGCCTGGATCTGTTCTTAGGTAATAAAATCTGCCTACCAGCACCTTTAAAGCTCACTAATTAACACAATATGACTTGATCGTTTAATCCGGTTAAAAAAAATGATTTGAGGCATAGTCAGGCACATAAAACCCCAACTTGTTTTTACGCTTTGGTTTTTATATGAATTAAAGAAGACGTAGTGTGTCAATTAGTGAGATTCAGAGGGGCTGTATAACCAGATTTATTAGATTTGTCTGGGTTCAGTTTGCCTCAGACACCTTGTGCAACAGTCAGACTCATACAATTGGTTTGAAATGTTGCTCAATTTTCCCAGACATTGATGATGAGATTACAGAGCTTCTCCTGTGCCGACACACAGAGACTGTAGTGCTGCTGTGGTGCTCAAAAACGCAGAGAACTGTACCCTTTAGAACAAACTGCTGATTATCGAGTAACATTTAAGAAATTATTGTCTCAGCTCCCGTCTGCATCGCTGATGCCTGGACAGCTTGTTCTTTAGCTGATGACATTCAGAGCCAAGTTGCTGGATACCACTTTTCTTGTTTCCCATATTCTGATGAATAACTGATGCTGAATGTCTGTCTCAGCAGCTTGTTTGTCTTTGCACCAAGAGACAACTGGGCTGTTCAGCCCTCTGGGCAGCTAACAGATGTCTCTCTCAGTAGCTGTAGTGCTCCCAAAGTACAGAGACCATCCATGTTTAAATAGTGTTAATATGGAGATATTTCCACTCAAAGCTTTTTAACATTTAAGTGTGCATCAATATGATTTTTCTCCCTTTTAAAATGCCCTACTGCCATCAATCAATGAATAAATCCAAAAATAATCCAAAAATTGTGTTTTCACAAATTTGTTTTATTTATAGATGGTGTCTTGATGGGTATTTAAAACAGTAGCATGTAGAGCACACTACTACTGCTACTCGCTGCTATTTTCTTCCTGACTTTGTTTTGTCCTCAAGGATTGAAGTTCACATTGTAAGTGTGTCTGTTTCGACCAAACGGAAAGAGAACTACAGCCAGAGGATGTTCTCCTGCAGCCTGCCGTTTGACCTTTGTATGCACTGTATGTATGTAAGTAGATCGGAGAGAGCTCTTCGCTGTGCTGCACATTTATTACACACTGGATGCGGCAGAGGCAGGAGGAATGAAGGCAGGGGCCCAGGAGATTATGCTACTAAATCTTCAGGATAAACCCTGTCATCAGCAAGCATCGGGATGATGATGTGAGTCTGGACGGAGCCTTGCTTAGGTAAATATTGGCATAGCAGCAGGAGATAGAGGCAATGAACTGCAAACGCAGCCATAGTGAAAATGTTTAATAAAGAAGGAGAGTTTGCGCTCTTACATGTGTAAGACAGAGAGAGACTGATAGTCTTGCATTTATTAGATCTACAATAGGTGTGAACAGGTTGTGTTGTGTCTTAAAAGAGACTGACTGGAATTGCTGTGGAAAATAAATGCTTGATTTCACAGGTCCAAGTTCAACCAGGTGGAGCTGTTAAATACATTTAGTTAATCAAGAGCTGAGTTTTATGTTTCACCACGAAACCTCATGTTTGCTGGACAGAGTGGCACAACACATCTCCCTACACCACCACCATCTCGGCTCCCATTTCCAGACTGGCTTAACACTTGGTGATACATAGCACTCTAAATTATATGTACGATTATACCATTGTCTGGGTGAATATTCGATTCTTTTTGACTGCAAGGTTACAATTAACTCAGGAGTACTTCCAGCGAAACTGTCCGTGCGCAGCTCTAAATGAATGCTCCATAGCCTGTATTTGGCATCAGTTGACTGCAGACACATCGACATTAGAAAATAAATTAAATTAGAATAATTCTGAATGTATTATTCACAGGTGTAGTCCTTTGTGTCATCCTCCATTTAGATGGCATATAGATCTCACACGGTGGTCAGATGATGAATGCTGAGGGAAATACTGATAACACCAATGCACTGCCAAGTCATGTCGGGCTGACCTCTCCCTCGGGGTATATTGATTGTTATTGTGTAAGTCTATCTTTAGGTGCACCTCAATTCTCTTTTATCATCTTCCCCATCCTTTGTCCTCGTGAGACCGGAGAATCAATCCGGTTTCATCCCTAAGTACGTCTCTCTAAACGCCGCACAGGAGAAAGGAAGCTTCCCGGAGGAATCTTCCAAGAAGACACAAAAGATGCATCTCGTGTGGAAGTCGATTATCAGACAAACCGTCCATTGGAAATCTTTTGGTGATTGAATACTGCTGATGATACAATTAGATCCATTGTCAAGGCGATCGATCCAATTGCTACTGATACATTCTAGTGGACATCCATGTTTTTCATTAGTCTGTCCGCACAGAAAAATAGCATTCATTTTATAAGGAGGTGAAAATATTAAATGATAATAGGCTTTTTTAGACCTTAATAAAATTATTGTTTTATTCAAAAGTCAGGCCCCCACAGTGTCTGCTTGGAAGAACTATAGCCCTCGGACAGGTCTAGTTGATGACCCAGTATGCAGTATCATAACCTGCTTCTTGCCCCACCATCTACTTAAGGAATAACAATGTGAGAAATGAGATGCACCTCTTGTTTGTGTAACCACAGGCTGCATAATCAGAGTGATGCTGCATGTCAGGCAGTAGGTGCATGGGCAGAGACACAGAGTAAAGACAGCAGAGTATCTGATAATATCATATATAAGTCCTCATACTAGCTCTGACAGCCCAGTGCACAATTATTTCCTGTATCTAACCACAATGTGTAAGTTGATATTGCCTGGCTAATTTTCCTTCAAATACAGACTTTCCCCATCATCACCCATTTTTCAACCATGTCATTCAGTCCATGTACTGTAAGGCACGTGGGGACTGTTATAGGATAACTGCAACAAGCAGGGTCGGGCTTCATGACCGTGACACACAACCATTCTGACAAGTAAGGCTGATTGATGTAGCCCTGTGAAGTATCCATGAAACCTCTGCTTCTTTATTCAAGGCCTGACCAGTCTGCTTGCTAACCATGGATTCCCAGACAAAGCTCTGATTTATGGTAATGTTTGATTTGACGGCCAGCTTTCCTTTTGTTTGGGGGATTTATTGTAATTCACACTGGAGACTTTGGAAAAGCCAATCATAGTGCTTGTGTTTGGTTTGCCAGACAGATGTTTTGTTGCTTTTTCAAGTTTACCTTGCAGCCAAACCCAAGGCTAACTTGCATTTTCCATCCAATAATAACCACTAACTGGCTTTAAAGGCAAATAACTAGCATCTTTTTTTTGCAGCAAATGCTTGTGCCATAGCCAAGCAAAGAAGACTTGTTTGTTATTTGCAATGTTAAACCCAAATGAGACTGGAAATGGAGTAGAGACCACATTTCTTAAGATGAGGAGAAATGACCCTACACTCAACTATTTCACAAGCTTTAGCATCATTTATTTACCTTTAGACTGGAATTGCACTCACTAGTTTTGAATATCTTGAGGCTGTCAATTTTTTGAAAAGACAAGTTCAGACGATGTCCATTCATTGGTGGTCAAAGAGAGTGTCTTATCCTTCTGTATTTTTTTAACGTTGGGTGGGTTACAACTTCACTTTGTGTCTTGAGCTTGTGGTGGGACTTGAAATGTTATACTTTGTCTTCAGTTCTTACAACTCAAACAATGGGGCCTGTCCATAAATCTGACTTTGAATGTTAATAGTGATTGCCTTTCTTAGAGCTTCGAGCAAGGGTTCTCAAGGATGAGTGTAAGAAAAGAGGAGAAATCCAGCTGAGGTTGTAACATTGATGTTGCTTCTCTCATTTCTGGTGCCTACGCTGCAGCTTGGATGGTTAGCTAGCAAGTAAGTCCTGAGATTTGTGAACATGGACACAGGACTTTTGAGGATGTGCTGTGGTCCGTGACACCAAGACGTTGGTGGTGGATCCGTTGAGTCCTTTGGGTTGGGAGGTGAGGGTTCCATTTTTCGGACTTCTTTTGGCACATCCCATGGATGGCAGAATAGAATAGAATAGAATAGAAATACTTTAATGATCCCAGGCTGGGAAATTACTTTGTTGCAGCAGCAAAAAACACTCTTTACATAACATAAAT
>OMLP01013247.1:0-26142 GCA_900302685.1 Spondyliosoma cantharus | reverse complement strand
CAGCATTAAAAACGAAAGAAAAAGAAAAAGGTCTAAAAATGGAAGCTTTTCATCAGCTTTTCTGAGACAGGCTCAATCTCTCTAGCTCAGTGGTGTGGCGTTTCAATCTCACTAGAGACTAGATGGTCGAAACACTTCTTCAGCAGCATGTACTAAAAGAGCAACCAGTCACATTTCACCAGAGATTGATCATGTTGCCTGTTCTGCCCTCTAGTGGTTCCACGAGGAATCTTGAAAAATAAACAGTCACCGTCGCATTTTGCTCCAGTACGACTGGAAGTGCGCATCCACACAAATGACATGAAATCTGAAAACAGACAAGTGATATTTTATTAAATGCATCATACTGTATATTTATTTTACAATTGTTTGCTATTTTATCAGTTACACAGAGAACAAAAAGCAGCCATGTAATAATATACTTGAATCTCCCAGAACAAGACTTTTTTTCCAATGTGAAAAAAATGAGTTGAAATGCAGGATTAGGGGGGAAACTGCTGAGAAATGTTGATAATGTCAAAATAGTATGTTTTTTTTTCTTCCTTTCAAAAGTAAAAATGAAGTAAATGTAATTACTTTAAGGTAAAAAGTAAATAAAATGTCTTTAAGGAATCTTTTCCTTAAGTAGTTTTCAAGTCAATCAAATCAACCAGAGACAATAAAATGTGTATAAACGCAGTCAACAAATTAATAATTTAATCTAAGATAAAAGCTTCTGGTCGGAAAACATCAGCTGGTTTGCAATTTCTAATAACTTAGAAATATTAAGCTTCAATACAAAGAGGAGAGACTGATTTAACAATCTCAATACTGCTGGTGTAGCTGCAGAAAAGGCAAATGTTCTTAGAAAAGGCAGATTCACTGACAGGCACTTAACGATCGCTGTAAGCAGGTTACAACTTCTCTTATTCTGCGTCGCTCATTCATCAACTGTCCTGGGACAAAGTGTTTGACTCACTGTCCACTCGAGTAAGGCTCCATGTGAATAAAGCTGACACACAATACAATGTGATACTGTTAAACAAAAAAACTCTGCATATGGAGGGTAACCGTAACAGCTACTGCGACGTAAGATTATCAGTTATAAAATAAGACTTTGAAATAATCAGCGTTGCTCTTCACCTCAAATGAAGTGCAATTAAAAAGAGAGGAAAAAAAACGTGTTTTAGCAGTGAGGGAAGAGGGCCAGAAACCTCACGTCGAAAGCATTTCGGTCACCGTCTGAGATACGTGTTGTAAACAAAAACATTTTTTGAACAAAAGTTGAAGTTTGGGAGATGTTCTGGCACATATTGCAGATTGCATGGCATCAAACACAAAGGCGATGGAAGCAGGGTTTAGAAAATGTACTGCAGGTGCGTACAAACACATCAGGGATTGGGTCCTTTCCCCCGTCACTCAAATGTATTCATTCCAGCTCGAGTCTGCTCAAACCGAGACTCCTTTTCATAGAAATAAAACTCATTCTAAAAATGAGTGAATGGAAGAGAAAGAGAGGCCTGTCCCTGCAACACAATATAAATATGAGATCACAGCTGGTTACAGAGGTGCTAGATGTGGGCGGCTGGGTTGTTTGTGGGTCTCAGTTAAGCAGCTCCAGGTAAGTGATCGGCACTTTGCCCTTCTGGTTGCCCCGCTCACCCATCAGCCAGTCTGTGTCCATGCCTGGGACGCTGCTGACTGTGATCACCTGGGGGACAGATGCAGGGTTTAGTTTATTCACTTATCAAGTTTCTATTTAAGAAGATACATTACCATCAATTATAAAAATCAGTTTAATATTTATTTATCGAAGGCCCATCGGCGAAACACGTCCATTATGTTGCATTCATCATCGGTTTCCTAGACTGTATTTTCATTTTCAAAGACACCACATGTGTGAAGTGCCTGGTTATTAATCCTGATATTACCGAAGAGAGTTCATGCCACACAGTTGGCCCACCAAGTTCAAGGACAGACTGGAACAATTCTTCTGAATGGGGGTATTAGAACGAATGAAGTCATGTTGGTTCATTGTTAGTCAACCACAGGCATGTAATGGACACTTCAGTGCTTTTCCAGGAAAAGGGGGGGCGTATGTTCCATTGAACTCAGGCTGTTGCACAGGAAATGCTCCACTGCACTTGCAGGGCATGATGTGGTTAACACAAAAATTTAAATTTCAGTTTGGGTTCAGACTAGGCTTCCTTTTGTAAAAATGCAGATTCTTACAGGCAGAAAAAGTGAACAATAAATGGATATACAGAAGTGACTACTCCATGCTCACCTCATCAGCCAGCAGGGAAAGCTCGCTGCTGCTGGCAGCATCGTAGTCGTAAAGCACCCGGGCTTTGCGGCTGCCGTTGGAGCTACGCAGTTCGTTGAATCCTCCTGATGCCGTCGAGCTGCCGTGGCCCGCAGACACGCTGGGCAGAGAGGCCGTCACCGGGATGGTGGGCACAGAGATGCTGGCCCCGCCAGACACAGACGACTGGTTGTTGTTGGAAAATGACGAGGGGAAACTGGTGGGAGGGAAGTATTCTTCAATACAATGCTATAGTGGGTTATATGTCACCTCTCCCTGTAAGCATCAGATCAAGCTGAATTTTCTGTGACCTCATTGCTGATTAATTTTTCTTCTGAATTAGTAATTTTCCACTTTCTACTTTCAAAGGTGAAACCTTAACAAAACATGAACTTTGATTTTATCACACGTCAGGTCATCTTTTTGTTTGTACAAAGATTTTTCTAAAAGTAACACAGGATTTTTGAATCCTTTTTTTTTAATTAAGATTGTAAATAGAAACAACAGTGCAATGACTGTCATGAGTTAATGCTCACCACAGTGAGGGTATATTAATACTAGTGTCTCCCTGCTGCTCCAGTGCAGCCTCTCTCTGTGACTTTCAACTGGCTTGTAAACTGCCTGGAAAGGCTGCCAGAGATTGCAGCATGATGCCGGAGATGGAACCGACAGATCTGTTGAGCTGTTCATGACAAAAGGAATGAAAGCTGACAGCGGTATTTCACCTGCCCAGCTGCTTTTGAAGGTCCACCATGTACTGGTAACACTGTGCGTAGTATGTAGTCTGGGCCTCCACAAAGTCGTTCAGACAGCGTAGGTGGTGTGCCTGAGAATGCACAAGGAGAGAAGATTAAGAAGATTAAACATGTTTGACTGGCCTGTTCCACATGTTAAACTTGATTTGCAAGACCCAGAAGTCTTTCTATACTGGAGCTGCAACAATGTGTTAATTAATTGTCTACTATCAAATGAATCGCTAATTATTTTGATGATCGAGGAATCAGGTTCAGTAATAAAAATAAATAAATGATCTAAATTCCAGCTCCTTAAATGTGAATATTTTTGCTTTCCTTCCTTCTCTATGACAGTAAACTGAATGTCTTGTTGTGCACAAAGCAAGACACTTGAGGAAATCATTTTCTGACTTTTTACAAACCAAACAAGTAATCAAATGATCTTGAAAATAGTTGACAGTTTAATTGAATTTCACAGATTTATTTAAATCATTACTTGCAGCCCTATGTTCTACCAAACTTTGATAGCTTTGTGCCCTTTTAGGGCAAGAGCAATACATCTCAGTCTGTGAACAGTTGTAAGTCTTTGAGCCTTGTGACGTCGAAGAAAAAACCCTAGTGATGTCATCGGCTTACCTCAACTAAGAAATACACTTGTCTGAGTATGCAGATATGGAGTCTGAAGACATGTGTGTCAACTGAGTAGGGAGTGTAAAATATGATGTTGAGTTGCATTATGAGAAGGACAGGATAGGATCAAGTGTCCAGAGGTCGAACTGTACTGAGGACTTAGGGTCAGGATATCTCAGTGGCTGCTGCACTAACCCTTCTCTTTTTTAAATCGAACACTGCTACTACTTATACTATTAATTCTAATACCAGTAAGAAATAAGGAATAAGGAATAAGAAGTCAACCCCATCATATCCCTTTCGATCATTTGTTCACTGATTGAATGCTGATTGAAGCAGAAGCTGGGCTGAGCTGGGGAACGTACGTGGGTGCTGCTGACGCCTTCTAGCAGCAGTCGGGTGATCTCTGCCTGACGGTCGAACTCGCTCTGGGTCATCCTCAACTCCTGCTCTGCCTGAGGATGAAGAAACAAAAACAGATTCTTATAGAATACCATCAGCACACGCGCGTTTAGGTTTGAGGAATGGTAATGATCAAAGCGAGCAAAATCACATCCAACTTCTGCTTTTATGATATACGACTAAAAGACAAACATAAACAAGAGTGAATGAAAAGTCTCTTTAAAATGGGTTTGCAGACATCATCCTCTTATCTGTTATACAGATACAGCATTATCTGTATCTGTAAAACAGAGACTGTATATGTGCATGTAACATTATACTGCTTCAGCGGGTCAAGACAAGGGAAAATCAGAAGCAGAACAAAAAAAAAAGATGTGGCGAGACCAACTGTACAGATATGTAAAGATGGGACATGAAGGAATGACAGGGAAACAGACACAAAAACTACACAACTGAACATGATGTTTCTGTCCAGAGGGAAATGTTTTCCTTTCCTCACATTGAGCCAAAAGGTGGAACAATGGCTTGTTGAGACTCGCTATAAAGTCTAATAAACATATGGTCTGGAGCTGAGACTGACAGGGACAATGGCCCTTACTGTCCTGAACTCTCCACAGCTTACATTAGAGCCACAGAGGAAGAAGGGAGAGTGGAGACGGCGTTTGGTTCTTGCACGACTCGTCGACAAGGACTCAAGGTTTTCCAGGAGGTACCACGGTGTGTGTCACGGTGGAGATGGAGAAAGGGATAGACGGCAGCTGTTGACACTGCTACCAGGGGGTTTGGTGTGTGTGTGTGTGTGTGTGTGTGTGTGTGTGTTTCAAAGATGGCTCCAACATTCCACTCACCTCTGTCACTTCCTCCATTCACATCTGCTGCTTTGCGTTTTTGAAAACAGTGACACAGTAGTTAGTGCTACAGCTGCTGCACACCCACAGCCAACACCACACATCCTTACACTCTGTGTTTGTATGTGTGTGTGTGTGTGTGTGTGCATTCTTTAACAAAACCACACTTAGGTAGATGGTAGCAGCACTGTGACAATGTAGCACATAAATATTACATAAATACCAAACCACCTCAGACACCGTCGCACAGAGATGAAAGGAGAGCTGGTGTTACCCTGCAGAAACTGTTATCCACCCTTCCTGTGTTTCAGGGATAGTCTTCTCTTTAATGAGCGAACAACCTCGCTCAGGTATTGTTGACAGTACACACGTTTGTTTGCACAGATTGAACACACTGTTTGACTGTCTGTCCTGCTGCTTGGTAAATCTAAATGAAATGAGCATGTTGACAAGCCGCAGAGATAACTCGGCTCTGACTGAACCAGAGGGAGTAATATAGTAGTTTTTAAAGGAAATTGAGCTCACTGGGTCTCGGCTTAGTTGTTTCTGCCAGCATTTGTGGAAAATTGTGCTCCAAAGCCTTTAATTTACTTGAGATGCTCTGAAAACTACAGCCAAAGAGCTTTGCTGGGATACTGCCCAGTGTTCTAACGTCCATCTATGCCTCTGACATTCATTTAACAATTTTGTGATAGGGCTTCTAGTCGTCAGCAGCTTTGTTGAGTACTTGTCTAGTCTTTTTTTCTTACTGGCACACCCATCGTGATCCTTTCTTGATGTAGACAGGGGGGGGTGGAGGGTGGGGAGGGATAGTTCTCGAAAGGATTTGGCCAAATCTTGGCTCTGAGCTGAGGTCATTAGTGATATCATCTTCAGACACTGCTGACTGGAAGACAGTCTCAGACTATCTGAAACTTTTACTGTTAGAAGAACTGTTTTGTAGAAAACTTTGCAGCAAGATTACAGAGACCTCAGTCAGAAAATGCTTCAACTGTATTCAAGACATTTAAAAGTATAATCAGTCCTAAGTATGCTGCGGGATGCATCTCTGTCTTTTGTTAGGTCAAAAATACATGTTATATGTTTAAAGAATTCTTTAGTATTCTCCCTGTAAAGTGATTTCCCTCCTGCCCTCCCCTTTTATTTTCTTGTGCACCCCTAAATGTGTTTTCATTCATTGACACTATTGCACCATAAATAAATGTAAGCGTGGCGTTTTGGTATGATAAAGTTTAAGCGAAAATCAGTCCAGATGTCAAAAGAAAGAGGACGTCAGAGCAAGAAAATCCAGAAAGGGGAAGTCTAAACTTCCCAGAGCTGCTCATGTGACTGTTTGCAAGTCACAAGAGATAAAATGGTCAACTTCATGTTGTGTAATTCTGTGTGTTAGTCATGACTTGTGTGACTTCAGATGAAGGGACGGTAGGAAACGCCCTGACAGCTTTTCCTTCTCTAAAAAGGAGACTGGCTAATGACTTTACAGAAAGCAGAACTCACTCACACTGTTCATTCGTCAGTGTCACAAAAAAACATTCAGATGAGAAAAACTGACGATTGTGTGCGTATGTGTGTGTCTGTACTTACTGCAGCTCTTGCATCAGCCATCCTGGCTTTCTTTAGCCTGGTTTTGGCTGCATCCAAATCCAAACGTTTGACCTGCAGCAGCTTCCGTTCTTTCTGGACACAAAACAACAAAACACTCAAAAAAACAGATTCTTATTTTCATTCAAGTGTCACGATTTTCTAGCAGATGAGATTAGTGGTTTGCATTAGCTGTAACCATTCCTTCCTGAAATATTCAGAACAAATCTGGTAACATAAAAGCATCTGTATGTCCACATCAGGAGCTTCAGTAGGCCATTTTCACTCACTGAATGAATTAGCGGTTGCTAACTTCATGTCGACCTTTGACAGCTGTAATTGCTTTACTTTAAAAGCCTCACTGGTCAAGTCAGAGAAAAGCTTCATTTCTGAAGGAACGACGGGAAGTGTTTTGTCTACTACAACAAAACTTAACAGCAGATTTAAATGTGGCTGATAAGAAAACAGCGCTTGCTGACAGATTAACAGGTTAAAGGTAAATGGTGATATTGGTAATGCACTAAACTCAACAGTAGGTTGGTTAAATGCCTGAAATGAGGTTTGTGTTTAACATGAGCTGAAGATATTTTCACGTGTTGTTCCATGACATAAAACACGTCAGTAAATACCCACGTTTGAATTCATTTTTCTTTTTCACATGTCTTAAAAATGGTGGTTACCAACAAGTGGTTATAAGAGACTGCAGAAGTTGTCGGGGACATTAAACATCAGCACGGCAAACGCAGAGACTCATCCATTCACTAGTCCGTCTTTACATGTGGATTTTAGTTACAAAACTACTCTAAGATCAATCAAGCTACAGTAATGTGTGTATATTAAAGCGTAGCAAAACGCCTAGTGATGGTGACATTGAAGACTTGTGCTTCAAAAATGATAAACTTGATGTTCATCTGTGAAGTGTGCAAGTATCAACTTGTGTTTGCCACAGAGGATATTTTCCGAGATTATCAAAAATCCATTTAAAAACTCCTATAGGTTTTTATGCTGAGGGAAGCACGAGCGATGATAACGTCCTGTTTTGCCTACAAAAATGTGTCATCCCGGCACCACTCCATAGTTTGAGGGGTTGGTTCAGGACGAAAGTGTAAAGTTCAGTGAAAAGTGAAAGTGATCACAGCAGTCAAACTCACCAGGATGGTTTTGAAGTCGCCTTCTAGAAAGTTTCTGAAAGGTGTCAGGAAGTTGATGGCGGCACTTTGAATTAACTCCCGCTCTGCTCCACCGATCTGTTTCTCCGTCTCGCCGCATTTTATCAGAGCATTCCCTGTAATGGTCAGCAGCACAAGCATAGTTTCACTTTCAATACAACACAGGTCAGGGGGCTGTACAATGTGGCACAAGGCCTGTGGATACAAAGAAAGCGCTCTTGTTCAAAGGTGGTTAATAACCAAGGCCTTAGCTGTGTTTCCATCTGAAGCAAATTTGAAGCAAAATTTTGAAATGTCAAATAAATGACAAAACAAAGCAAAAAACAAAAAAAGCAAAGTAGGCACTTTTACAGGCAACACATATTTTCAGCAGAAGATGGCAATATAGATGCATGGCTGTTATAAAATGAGTAAAAAGATGTAGATGAAGTATAAGTTATGAGCAGGACATAAAATCAGTTGTTTGCCAAATGCCAATAAACCTCAAAGAAGAAGAAGAAGAAGAAGAAACCAAACAGGTCACACAGGCCACCTTCAAAAGAATCTGGGAATGGGAATCTTATAGGAATATCTGGGCAGACAACGGACGCGCCTTTCAAAGCGGAAAAAAATGATTAGTCACGTGTGTTACTTAATCGCTTCATCAGAACTAATTTGGAAAACATGCTACCATTTTACATTAAAGGAACAGTTCATGCAAAACGTAAATTCAGTCATTATCTTCTCATCCCAACACCGATGGAAAGTCGGGTTACGTTTCATAGTCAAGAAAATATTTCTGGAGCTTCACAGCAAAACAGCGTTGCATCATTCTCAGAAGACTCAAGAGAACATCTTAAATCGCACCATACAGCTTGTCCAGCATAATCGGAGTCTCCGGAAGGCCCAAGATCCTGAATTGATTTGAAAAGATGATTTTTACACCCTTTTATAAAATGAAATCTATACTTTAACCAATGAGCTAAAAGTGTTTGTGACAAAGTCGTGGCAAAGGATGATACAGATGTTTGAAATGTATTGGTGCTCAAATGTTTTCCAGGAAGTGTCAAAAAGCCTTCACTCAATTTTACACATTTACACAAGAAAGTAAAGAAACCTACATCAACAATTTTGTTTGTTCCATAAATTGAGGAATTTTGTAGGGGATGATCGTGTTTGTCAACTAGCGAAAAAAAAAGAGCAAAATATTCTCCATAAATTGAAATAGTATGAGCCACAGCCAAAGATGAGCAGGATTCAGAAGGAGTTATGTTCATTAAAGTCCCAGCATGCCAGGCAACTCACCGTAGGCAGCTCCAGGACCAAATTCATTTCCTGACTCGATCATGGACTGGCCCAGCAGCTCGTGGTTGTTCATTCGTGTAGGGGCTTTTTTCTCCAGTTTCTCGTACACAAACTCTTCTAGCCGGACATCTGCAGATGGCGACAAGAAAACTCAATTACAAAGTCATAAGACTACAGTAAGGACGCCAATCGCAGGCGGTGAATTTAGGACAGCCAATTTAGGACAGTCCAAAACAGCCTTCCTCACATTTGATACGTAGAGGCTTTCATAATGACACCCATGACAAGAGAACCACTCGGTCGAACCTGATTTGATTAATTTGTTACATGTTATCACATCACATGCATGTACACTGACAATCACAGTCGACATTATCGGCGGTATGCTGTATGCAAGTAGAACAAATCCATAGCGTGGACTGTTACACGTGACTGTGAGCAGCAGCTGGTCCGTCTTGTGTTTGTTGTGCCTGTGCTGTGGTTGTGATGCAGCAATATGGCGCCGTGGTGTGAGCAGAGGAGGATGCACAGCTGGGCTTACCGACTTCACAGACACCCCCATCAACTGATGTGTGTCAAACGCCATCTCGGAGATGTGTGGCATTTTTTTTTTTTTTTTATGCGACCCCTTTTATTGGGGGAAGATCAACACTGGAATGCAGTGCCTTTTCTGAATTATTGAGCTACTCTTCGGAGCAGCGCAGAATTTGTAAATGAAACGCTTTCAGAACTGATCGGGTCCTCAGGTTAAAATAAACAACTGTACGAAGTAAACCATCATAATGAACCTAGCGCTAAGATTAGCAATTAGTGTCTGTTTTTCATGAGTTAAGAAACCTTAAAGCGCATTGATGAGCAAAGTGAGTGGCATGTAGTTGACAGATTTATAAATAGGGTTTGGTGCCTTCCTCTCCATTGTGGGGGAGCATACACTGCTCTGAAAAGGGGTTCCCCTATGTCAGCATTCTGTTTGCCAGAGGAGTCAAGTTAATTTCAGACACAACAGTGTGGTCTTACTTGGGTTGGGCTGCAGTAAGACCTCTGTCTGCTTCATGATCCTCTCCGTCCATTGTTTGGTGTTCTCAGCTCGGACCAAAAGGTTCTCCAAATGGGCGTCCAATTCTGTCTTTTCAGCCTGGCCAAATTTCTCCTCTGTGAACTGAGAGGAAAAACAAAAAGGTATCCGGTTTAAATGAGCACAACGCCATCACCTGGAAAGTGAAACCTTGTAGTAATATATAAAGTGCGGGCCCGAGGTGTCATACGAGGCGTGTTTGATGGAAGGTTAAATCTAATGTTAACAAGCTGGACGGACTATCTTACAAACATCAAGGTTATCTGTCTGGTAAATGTTGATAGCTCTATCAAATGGTTTCTGAGGCCTGCTTTGATAGTCATGCTGAACTGCCTGGCTGTAATAGACACTGAAATGTCGGAGGTTCCTTTTTCAAAACACTCAAATAGTGTAACCGCAGCCAACTTTCCAGAATAACGTTATGGAAATTTCCCTCGGACGATAACGGGCTACTTAGCTACAAGCTAACCGCCTCAGTTGCGTTAACGTTAGCTGTTTAGCAGGCGAGCTAACGCTAACTGACTGCTTAAGCTAGCGGCTAACGTTGGTTAGCAACAACTTCCACGAACGGAACGGTCAAACTTACTTGTACCGCGCGGCTCAGGAAGGTGCCGGCGTCTGCGGCTAACCGCTTAACATTAAAATCCATGTCACGGAGGCGGAAATAAACACTTCACACAACAGCTAGCTGCTCGCACAGTCAAACTGCCATCCCTGTAGAAAATGTCATTGAGGCAACTTTTTTTTTCCTTAGTCGGAGTTCCACCCAGCTGTTGATTCAGACAAAGATAGTATACGGACAAGATGGTTCACACCGACGGCCTGGTCTGACAGCTGTGAGAAAATGTCGCGCATGCGTATATGGAGTTGCCAATGTTTTTAATCAATATTTCTTGGATTAGATAGATTAGAATTAGATTTTTTTTTTTTTTTCTTTTTTTAATGGTTTTATATACAACGTATAGGTGGTGTTTACACTATGGGCTTTTATCTCCATAATGCAAAACACACAACACAATTTTACCGATCTATTGGAGCAGAGAAGCAGGTTGCATTTGTTAAAAATGGAAGGAAAACCACCTTTTCTACCGTAATCTGAATTTTGCATCCAATGTCTTAACAACTCAAATACAGCGATTAAAGTCAAGAAATGATAAAAAGAACTAAAATGGGCTTTAAAAAAACAATTTAATGCAGTAGTTATGCTAGTTCTAAAAGGACACTCTCAGTTAGCAAGCCAAGACAAAATAAACAGTAAGACGTTTAAAGGAAAATTAAAGTGAAATCAAGAGGACACCTCGAAGGCACCATGCGTGCGTGGGTGTTTTCCCACCATAAGGAGCATCACAAGATGCTTCTGTGCAGAAGAGGAGGAGGAGGAGTGGGAGAGAAAAGGGCTCATCTGTCCCCATGAGCACTGCGTCTTTTTTTATTTCACAAGCAGCAGTCATGGCTGGACTCCAAACTCTCATTCTAATTAAATTAAATCACAGATTGGTGTTATGGGAGACAGGGGGATACTATTCGGATCTTCCCCCTTTTAGAAAAATGTCTGCTTTGTACCATCATGGGGCAGACTGAGCGCAAGCAGGTTATTTGCACAGGTGTAAAAACTCAGTCCAGTGTTGCTTGTGCGAGAGTTATACGTTTCCCACTGCCCTGAAAAGGGTTCCCCTATGTCAGCATTCTGTTTGTCAGATGAGTCAAATTCATTTCAGACACAACAGTGTCGTCTTACTTGGGTTGGGCTGCAGCAACATAACTGTTAACATCATGAAACGACAATAAATTCGATTTGACGTGTGACATCATATGGCTTGCTGTGTGATACTGTGTAATACTGACACACGGTGGATAACATTTCTACAACATGATATCCTCTGCAACCTTCTTGTCTTTTCTTCGAAAAAAAAAAAAAAAAAAAATGTCTCCAGGAAACGGACTTTGGCAGATTTTAGGAAAACAAAAATACCCTTCAGGTCTGGATGTAATTATGCCAGACGGAGGCTGCTACCTGCTGTGTGGGAGGAAGTCAGGCAGGGAGAGAAATCAAATGACTTCCCCTCTGTAGGCTACCAACGCACCAGCAGCTCGAAGCCCTTTACTCAGCTAAATGGTGGCTCAAAGGGTTGTGCAGCCACACATTTAATAGTTCCTATGCTGCATTTAGTGTGCACAACTGACAACACGTGGAAAGTAGTTTCTTGTTGCACTGCCAAGATGACGTGAAACGCAAGTTTATATTAAAGGTACTGATTTACAGTGTAAACGTTGAAACGTTGCAGATTTAAACAAGGTCAAACTATTTGTCATTTATCAAGTGTAAGCTGTAAAACAGCTAGTGGACTGCAGCAGTAGCCTACACAGTGCATTTTTTATAACCACACTATGTCAAAGATATTAAGGCTTTGGCTTCGCTTAATGCCTGGCTAACTTTCAGAATTGTTGGGGCGGCCGCTTTAAAAAAACGTGAATATGGAAGTCAGCACTTTCAGGCAGGCAGTACAGCTCCTTTGAGGGAGGAATATGCTGCTGTCGGGTTGTTCCAGTTGTAAATCTGTGTCTATCTGTTCTTTCTCTTCACAATAACAGAGGGTACTCGAGGGAAGAGAAATTTAACTTCGGCAAAATGACTTTCTCATCAAGGCGAAGCAGCTTTCCTCAGGTTAATCCCAACTGGCCACTTTGCGGCAGAGAACTTTAAAAAAAAAAAAAAAGATAATGGGACAAGACATGTTTGTGGCTTAAAAGCTCTTTATTTGAGAGTATTGTTTCAAAGCATCTGCATGCGAACTTGCGCAGACTTTCACTTTCTTGCACGATGCAGCTTTGACGGAGCAAATGGCTTCGAGTTTCATCCAGTGCGAGACTTTTCGAATGTAACTGTCATGGATCATCGTGTCAAAGTGCATCTGCAACTCGTGAGAGCCTTCCTAAAATCTAAGATAGCTTTTGAAAAGCAATTACAACAGGCGCATTTGGGGCGAAATCAAAGCCGAGCTACATTTGCTGACTCTTTTGGACCACGTTTTGGGCGAGCTCCAACAGCAGGGGATATCTGAGCGTCCTCTTCCTCCAAGACTCGGGGATTCCCTGGAGGCCAGTCTGAAAACACATCAAGATGACAGCTGAAAGCATCAGAATATCTGAGCTGACTGTCAAGCTCATCACAAGAGTTAAGAGAATTACACTCAACAACAACATCCGAAACGATATATCTTCACGTGCTGTCTGTCTGTCTGTCTGACGCTGTAAATACTGCAGGGCCTGACCTAAAATGTAACTCAGCTTCAGTTCATAACTTTGCTTTCAGTTTGACAGCTGTAAACTCTGCAAAGTCGCTGGCAGGAAACCCTAAACAATGTGCTCAAAAACACTAAAAAAGTCTTTGCAGAGCTGAGCCAGGTGATAACTCTCTGTAAGTTCATCATTACAATAACAACCCCTATCACAAACACAGTCAGTTCATCCATTGTTAATATCAAAATATTATAAGACTGCAAAGATAATATTTAAAGGGGACCTGTGTAGTTTTGGAGAAGAGATTCAAACTCAGAATTTTATTTTTATCCATCCATTTTATTTTATTATATCTCTACCATTAAAAGAAAAAGGTATATGAGAAGTTACACTGAGGGGGGATTTAAGGCATCTGATTATTATACTTAAGTGTTTGTCTAAAAATATTGTCAGTGGTTTCACTTTTCTAACCTGGTATTTGATTTGTGTGTTGTCCTTAAATGTCTATGATCTTGCAACTATAAAGGTGACATACTGCCCCTCAAGCTTTTCAGCCTTCACAAGCAAGCACTTTAAGCTCAGATGACTGATTTCAAACATATTTGTTCTCCTCATTCATGCATACTATGGAACAATCAGCATGATTTGTCAAAAAATAAATCCATGAGCATAACCGAGTGGACTGATAAGAGCGTAGGCAACCTCTATGGATATGAAGACATCATTCCGAAGTTATCGAAAGTATATCACCAATGTTCATATTTCTCATCAAAACTACACGTGTCATGGCCCTTTGAGTGGAATAATTCCCAAGCTCTTACTTGGCAGGAAAGACCTTACTGATAATGTGTTTAATATCAACCATCATATCAGGAAAATACTCAGAACAAGATTCTTTTATGAACTAACTTTTCCGGAAATCTCAGCTGATAGAACGGCTGGTCAGAGATGCTCTCATGAAGATAGACAGACTAGATTCGATTTTGATTATTACATTTTTAAATACATTTTAAGCTGCTATTTCCCAGATATGTTCTTTCTTTAAGACAGAAATGGGATCAGTATTCCATTTATCCTATCATTGTGCTCACTTTCAAACATTCTGGACAAAAAACAATGTTGTTTCGACTTAATGTGCATGAATTTATAAAACATTTCTAATTGTATTAAGAACATATGGGCGTATATAATAGTATTTTTGGGAAATAATAACAGAGCTCTGGAGCTTATTATCAAAATACATTTCCCTCAAATTAGTGTTTAGGAATGGAAAATAGAATAAAAAAAACTTTAAAGAGGTCATATTGTGCTAATTTTCAGGTTCATTTTTTATTTGGGCTTTCTAATAGAATCAGTTGACGTACTTTACATTTTCAAAATATTTTTCTACTATGGTGCATTGATTTGCAGCCTCCCTTTTAACACTGTGTCTTGAATGCTCCGTATTAGCTACAGAGTGAGACATTGCGCCTCTGTTCAATCTTTGGTGAGAGTTGCACATATGCATTACTTAACAGGCAGGATGTAGCGAATCAGAGGCAGAGTAGGGCGGGTCATGTGCAGCAAGGTAGTGTGATCTAAAATAACACTGCTGCAGCAGTAGCAACTGTATGTCTGCTGACTGACTCGAGTGTCTATATTTTATAATAAATATATAATTTCATATAACACCTGCCACAAAACACAAAAAAGGAAAGGCAAAGAAACAAAAAGCCTAATATTACCTCTTTAATACTGACTAAATATTGTTTATATGCCTGAGAACTTTTTTCATACAGTACCTGTGCCCCAAAACAGGCTCCTATGAAGGAGGATCGGCTGGCGGTGCATCCCCCGCGGCGCATGGTGTCCCTGACTGCTTCATCCAGCTGGTTCAGCTTCAGGACTCCATGCAGCGCTCCTTGGAACGCACCGGGCAAAGCTAGACACAAACACAGACTTAGCAGCGGATACATGAAACATGGTAAATTATACAGTAACAAATCAGCAATTGAATATATAGGATTACTCTTGTTCGTCGTGCCTTGAAAAACATCACAAGTTGTTTTACTTTTGCAACATCATTATCCTACAATTAAAGGAGGCCCTTGAACAGATCTGCCACGCAGAACTCTTCACGCGCACTTTAAGCATCTCAACCTTTCAGCCCTGTAAAACCTGAGACTCTCAACTCAGCGGGAAGGGGAAAATGAAAAGGAAGGAGGACGGACACCACGAGTCAGGAGATCAAAGGCTGGAGGACCCACCAGCGGATACACTGACGGGGAGGGCGCGCAAGCCGTGCCAAGTCAACAGACCTGGATCCTGCTGCCGCCGACCGGCTTACCTCATGTGTCTGTGAACACAGCAGGTATGAGCTGTTGGGACGTCTTGGCTAGGTTGTCCTTCACCTGGTTGATATGTGCTTCAGTAGGGGTACAGGAAGAGAGATAAAATGCAGAGTTGAGTGAAAAAAAATCTATTTTTGAGTGTTAGTCACAACGTTCATTCATCAACATTTATGTTGAAACCTGACATTATATTTGGATTTTGAGCCATAGTTGCTATAGTTTCTTGATCAGGATCGTGTTACTGCATGTAGCTTTTTGTGTATCATGTACTTTGATCACATTCCCCTGCTGGTGTCTGTGTTCTGTTTTGTCTACCCCTTTCTCTCTTTCTTGTTTAAAGGATGAGGAAAATTGAGAGTGAATATTCCTTTTAATGAACCATCAAGTCCATCCTGATGGAATACATTGTAAAATGCAGCATACAGGCTGTGAGTGGCTGGAGGTTTTCTCTCAGAAAAGTAGTTTGCTCACAAAATTAGTAAATAGCTCGATATTTTCCAACTCATCCGTTTTCACTTTTTGGCGAGAGCTAGATGAGAAAATCAACTCCTGTGTGTGTGTGTGTGTGTGTGTGTGTGTGTGTGTGTGTGGCATCTGGAGCTACAGCATAGAGTCAGTTAGCTCAATCTAACTTTTAGAGACATTTTTTCAGATAAATTGTGGCGAAAGATAGTTCAATATTTTAGGGGATATTCTTATTCGCTTGCAGCGTAAGACGAGAAAGTTGTTACCACTCTCATCGATTTAACATGACGCCCGAGTCAGGAGCTGATTAGCTAAACTTAGCATCAAGACGTGAAGAAAAGGGAAAAAACACATTATATGATGTACAAAAAGTGAAATGTAAAAACTAAATGTTTCGGGTTTAAAGATGCTAGCAGATTGATCTTTAAACTTTGATCTAAGCCTAATTCTAACTACCTAATTCCCTCTGCTTCCTGTTTTTATGCTAAGCTAAGCTAAACAACTCCTTGCTATAGCTTCATATTTCACAGACAGTTATCATTTTCTGTCAAACTGTGTCAAATCAAATAGATTCATGTCAAATTATTCCTTTGAATGCCAATATGAATGAAGCTCTAAAGACACATGAAGCCTTACCAACGACGGCCCGGTCCAGCTCTTGAGGGTTCTGTCTCTTTGGGTCAGTCATCTGCTCCAGTACTGCATTCAGAACATTGGGATCTGGACCATTCAGAATGAAATGCTCCAAAAACCTAACAAAGACAGACGAAGAATAGTTAATACTCTGATATAAATAATGGTATGACTGTCCTTGACCAAACTGTTTTCATCGTCCTCAGAACCATCTCTTACCGCGCTGCCGCCAGCGTCTCAGCCACACACATGTCGTTGTTCTGGGTCACCCGTAATGCTTTCTCCACTTTCTCCAGCATCTCAGGTCGGCCAGCATACATGGCCACCACTGGAGCCAGCTTGGTGACGCCGTCCATCTGACAGTCGACATCACAGCCTTGGAAACACATACACGCACAGAGAGATTACAACAACCCAAAGGGCCCGGGGAGGTCTTCGTGCACCTGTGATTTGAGATCTTTACCAGTTTCTTCCTTGCCGGCGTCCACATTCCTCATGAAAGCTTTCAGGCTCCCGTTTCTCCAGGGGCCATCGATGGGGAGGATGGCTTTTGGACCTAATGACACAAATCAATACCCTGTTATTTGACAGTTTTTCACCTATGGCACAGACACAATAAGATAATTACGATGGGAAAAACAAGCACGAGAGGACTACAAAACACTTCCTTCAACCTTCTGTTGAAGTTTCTGTAGGTGGAGCTCTTTTCTCTGTCTCATGTCATGGTGGTTATCACTGCCCATGATGATGACACAGCTCTGCTTATGTTATTCTGAGACATAAAAGCCACCTGCAGTTAACTGTACCCAACAGTACACTGTGCCGCTGTGTTGATTTACAGCTGCACTGTATTTATATGATATCCTGACAGTAAATATCCAAACTCTGGACACCGACCGAGAACAGGGAAGTCTGTCTGTATGGAATATTTTCATGGAAAGGGTTTTCCCCATCGGCTGGGAGGAAAAACATTATGTACAGTGTTATCGGAGAGTAACAGAGGCTCTCACATCCTTTCAGTCCTGTTCAGTTGATGATTAATATATATTGGCATCACAGTATTGACATGTTGTTTGGTGAACTGGACAGTTACACAAAACAGGTACAGTACCTCCTTTCTTCCTGTAAGGGTCATTGAGAGGCAGGTCGTACACTGTCCCTGGGCCAAAGAACTTGTAGATGCGCTTGGTCAGGTCTTCCACGTTCACATCTGGCAACACAGAAAACGATCATGTTACATATATTACCTTTATGATCGAAAGAGAAATGCATCACTCTTGTCTTACTGTTTGTTCACTATTAAACACTGCACTTAGTAACAAGCAAGTGATCTCTAAAGGTGATAATGCAGTTTCAGAACCCATCGACTATCGTCCGATGACATTTCAGCCTTTGGAGACAACGGACAGTGTCTTGGGGGCTTCCAGCGTAGCCAGATAAAAGATGTCCAAGATGAGACTTCTTCCTCCATGCACTGGTCAGCAGTGCTATTAGCAACTTTAAACAGGAGAATGTAGTTGGAGCTGAGAAACGACTCTTAATGTATTTGCATTTGAATGCAAAAAATATATATAATAGCTAAAAAATATAAATAGCTATCATACTGATAGCTGATGGGTTCCAAGAATTGCATTTGGGCGTTCTTTTGCTCTCCACATGGGCTTCATGCAACCAAAACCCGCTCAAAGTCACTGGTCGATACAACTTGGACTACAAGTGGAATCCAGAATGCATCAGAATCCAAACTCTAGACCTTTATCTACAAATTCAGCATTCATATGCAAATATGTGTTCAAAGGATTGGGTGGTACATTGCATACTTAAGGAAAAGTTTAAGATTTGGGGAAATACTGTTTTTGAGAAAAACTTCCTTTGGTTAGGAGTTAGGGTCACCCTTCTTTGCGTTCTTGTTGTGAGTTGGATGAGAAGATCGATACCAATCTCATCATTTTGTATTGAATAAGAAGCCCAGAGACTCTTATCTTAGCTAAGCCTAAAACTGGAAACAGAGTGAAACAGCTAGTTTGGCTTTGTCCGAAATAAACAAAATCTTTCTACGAGCACGTTTAAACTAATTAACACAAACATCTTGAATCTTTAATTTGTATAAAAACTGAGGCATATCAAACCAGAGGCCATAGTCCAGAATTCAAGGCTTTTTAAAACCACAACTTCTCCTTTTTAAAATGGGTTTGGCTAGCCCTTTTCCTCCATTAAGCCAAGATAATCACCTCCTGGCTTTTTATATTTCAAATACAGACACTCTACAGACTAATTAAAGTTGACCGGGGTAACTTGAATTATGATATTTCAGGAGGTCACTGAGAATGTTGTGTTATCATATGACCTGTTTGGGTGCATTTCAGTACCTCCACACTCGCTCAGGGACTCCAGCAGAACGTACGCCTGGTCTCCATAGCAGGTCTGCTCGCCCGTCTCCCGGAGGTAGAAAGGATTCGCTGACTGAGGTCGGAACTCAGGACAGGGCTCCAGATCAGAGAGAATTTCTTTGAGCTTGTCTTGACTGTAGATCCAGTGCATGGGCTGGGCTGTATGGGTGGGGAACACACCACACACACACACACACACACACACACACACACACACACACACACACACACACACACACACACACACACACACACATTCGCGCACACACCAGGGGACAAAATAGTGGAACATTCACTAGTTTCGTTTTTGTGTTTTGACATGAACTACTATACATGCAGTCAGTCGTTACTAGATTGCATGGGAAGGGAAGTTGCTGTGCGCTACTGGAGCGAGACGATCCTGAATCTAAACAGGAACTAAATGTTAATCAATCAGTCACCAAAACAACGCGTTGACAATGAAATGAGATGATAATTCCGCCTGGTTTAGGTTTATCAGTTGACTGTTACAGAGCTTTTGTAACGCCACATGTGAAGTCAACATGACAAGTTATAGAACCGACCCTGTGCTTATCAGCATGTCCAGATGTTGCTTATGAATGCTGCTGATAGTGCTTCTGTGTCACACTTACAAAAACAACGAAACACTGTTTAAAATACCACATTGTTTAACACCTTACGAGCACGAGCACGCTTTACAGATATTTGATCATCACCGATGCGGAATAGTGGAACTCCGATCAAACAAGTATGACGGTTAAAAGCTTATGTATCACATTTGCAATGCGAGAGATAAACATGTACTTAGCATGGAAAAGTAGGTTCTTTATGAAAGCTTTAAAACATGCAATAGGCCTATGAATTGTTGGGATATTGGAGCAGAAGGAGGCAGATTTGAGAGATTTGTAACATGTTAAGCCCTGTTGCTGTAAATAACTCAGTCCCAACATCACTATCACAGTTTATCTTACCTGCTGCATCTGCCACCGCTGCCCCAATTATGGCCCCAATGGCTCTGTCCGCCACAGTCGAGGCCATCTGCTCTCAGACACAAGTGGAGCATAAACAAGAAATAATATGAGGTTCTGGTTCAGATATTTAAAAAGACAACCTTGACATGAACGCCTGTAATCTGCATCAATGAAATGGAAACTCGCCGTTTTTGATGACAATGTCCTAAAGTGATCACAAGTAACTGACATACTTTTTACGTATTGAGTTTTAATGTAGCATTTTCATTGCAACATCCAGTAAATCAAGAACCCAAAGTCATATTGTGTCTATAAAAAAAACATTCAGCTTGTTTTCATGTTGCTGTCCACCATTCATTTTGATAGAACAAAAATGTATGCAACACAGCCTCAGTGGAGTTAGGTTTGATTACATAACAGCTGGTGAAAACACGACAGGATCATTCTTATCCACTCTCCTAGAGAGAACACACTTTGCAACTTTGTTCAGCCGTTTTTTGTAATGTGCCGAGAATATTAATGTGTCTGCCATTTCATTTAATAACCGCAGACGTCCTTGAAACAATACGGCGCATCGTAATGAAGTGCCAAGTTCTATTTGACGCCAAACAACTGTAGACTTGTTTTGTCCTTACCTCAGAGCCTCGCCTTCATCTGAAGTGTTGTAAAACTGTCTCACTGGCAGTTTTCTGATAAGGGGAGGGTGCCATTAGCCCGGTGATAAGCGTTCACCAATGGCGACCCGTGAAAATTTGGGGTTGGCAGAAGATTGTATTGTTCTGGAAGGAGGCCAAGGAGGTGGTGACACTGGAGGTAACACATTGGACTAGAGTTCTTATAAGGTTTATAGATCTCAGCCATATCAAAGAAGTGTCAATAGTATACAGGAAGCAGGTTTTGTGCAGCATACAATGTGAAGGGTACTCAGTAGCTCTTTATTCTAACATTCAGAGTGTAACACTATGTTGCATTCCATGTTATGCTGTGGTTTTGTTGGGTTCAAAGTTGTAGCTGTTATAATTTTAACTTTGGGAACAGTATTTATCAAGTAGTGGTTAAATAGCCTACTGCAGCCTACTGGCTGTTTTGGGCACTTGAGCATAATCCTTAATACAAAATGTGGCTGAATCAAGTGTTTGCAGCCATGCCAGTTGCTCTGTGGCTCAAACACAGCTTTGCTCTTAAGGTAACTAAATGCAGATTACGGTCTGTTAAATTGCTGTTGTAAAGTTTAAATGTGGATGTTTAGACAGGCTATTTTAGTACAGGGTATTAGCATTTGGCTGATTAGCGTCAAACATCATTAGTTTAGAAGGTATTTGGCCATAATCCAAAGTATTGGAAAAAGCACATATCTGGCTTGATGATGGTCCTGAATGATAGGCAGTCTAGAACCAATCACAATGTTTGTTTACAGTGACTTGCGGTAAGAAAACCCTGGCATCGTGCACTAACACAGGACCATACATTATGACACATCACAGGGTGTCAAATAAGACCATTTTGTCACGTCCGATTGTGTCTCATACAAACACAAGTAGTGCTGTTAGCATTTAGCATATGAGTTGCACTGGGCTGTAAAGTTACTCCAACATAAAGCTATCTGTAGCAGTATGAGAATATGAGAGCATCTGCTTCATTTGACTTAGTGTGTAGAACAGTCAAGTCCCTAGAGGGCTGGAGGGTGGAGGTCAGGGTTGAGTGGAGGGTCACACACCAGACGTTCACCCGGGAGACTGGGGTTCACGTCCCATGTGAAACCCAAACATCAATGATTTCCTCATCAATTTCCTGAACATAACCATGAAGTTTTAGTGCCAAAGCTCATCCAAACTGCCATTTTGTGTTAGCCATGTGGCTTTCTGATGGGAAGACTTTGGCTGGCTAGGAGCTGTCGGTATTTGACTACCTGGGACGAAAACGTGCTGCCATCCAGTAGATGTCAAGTTATTTCCCTTAATTAAATAAAACTTTGACCTGCTGGGGGGATTTATTAAAAGTCAGAGGATGAAATAAGTCATTAGGATTCAATAGTGAAGACATTTCTGCCTGGACCAGATTCAAAAGTAAAATTTAGTAAAAAATTAAAATGATGCTTTAAAAGGTCCAATTTGTAAGATAGTTGATTTTTGAGTCTTACTCCCAGTTCGTCAATTACTGACACTTTGGACTGGTTGCTGACCCGACCTACTAACCCATAGCGCCAGTGTTTGACAGGTTGGGAATGAGATACAACAATCAGTTTTCTTACCAATTGGACCTCTAAAAGGAAGGAAAAATATATCTTTCATGTCTTTTGATTTATCTGTTGCCTTTTGCTGTTCTACTGACTGTACAATCCAAATGCTTTCGGAGATGCTGTCTTAAACAGGAGGCATCACTTCAGCTTTGTTGGCCCTACAGACATCACACAGGGGATCCCTCTCTTCACCTTCACAGCCTGGCTCTTTAGCCATGGGGACTGTTTCTGCATCTTGCGCTGTGTCTAAACTCAAGACGGTTTTAATAAAACCATTACCTTCTTCATTCCATTGCCTGAAGGGTTAACTCTTCACTCTTCAAGTTAATTTGCCCCTAGCGAACACCCGAGGGCAAATTACTATACGTTGAAAAAGCTTTTAAAGACCGTCTTTGTCATTTTAATTCATCACGCGCTCTCTCTGTGCATCTTCCACTCCACTGCCTCCGTCCTGATGGTTCCCCAGCTGATCCCCTCCTCTGTTCCAACTCTGATGAAACCCTGCGAGGCCTGGCCAGGCTCCACTTCTCCTTGGCCTCTCATGAGCTTCCCAGCCAATTGATTTCTCCTCTGGCCTCCTAAACCAGCGAAATAGAGTGCTATGGGAGTGGGTCAGGCAATCAATAGCAGTTAGAAAACAATGAATAAACGCCACTATGGCGTTACCTCTGAGTTATGGTTGAGGATGTCATTCTGGAAGAAAACTGGAGGTATTCATGACGCTGTATGTTTAATCTTTATGCGCAAGATGTTACTGAAATGTTGTATTAATAGAAGAAAAATCGACAGGAGTATGAAAGGACAGAGTTCAAATAAGGGTCCCTTAATGAAAAAAACAAACATTACATTATTATATATGTAAACACAGTCTCATCTTCACAGAGCAAATCTGCAGGAAATGGGGAGCATTAGCCTCCTCTGGCCGGGAGATAACATGCCCTTCACAGAGGGGATAAAAGAGCTGCACAAATAGATCAGCCACTGTCACCAGATCAAGTGACACAATGCGCCGGGCGAAGCTGTCTCAATGTGGCCTGGCAGGACCGCAAGAAGATATAGATGGAGTGCCGACAATGTGGCAGTGCCCTCATGTTCGAGGGGCTGCAGAGCTTTGGGGCTTTGATCATCTGGCAGGACAGTGGGGAGTGGAGGGGATGCCACTCTGTTACTTGGCAGGTTTTGGCATCAGATAACAGCGCTCGACATGGAGGGTATGTATGATAATCTGGAAACAGTGCTATGGTTCATTTAATGGACTGCATTGGAACACGTTTCTTAGACCTATATTTGTTATCTTTTCCTTTTCATTTTCTTTTTCAGACTCCATCTTGGTAACCAGCTAAATAATGTACTTTAATATACTTGTAAGTAGTTTATTAGCAATGCTAGCATAAAGCACGGTGGTGCTCCAAGCTAAATGCTAACGTCAGTTTGCGAACATACACTCACTATGAAAAAGCTAATATGGTGATGTTAGGCAGGTATTATATTTTAGATGTTCCCCATTTAGCATGCTAGCATACTAACATTTACCAGTAAAGATATGGCTGATGTCAACGCCATTAGTTTTGCAGGTATCTGGCCAAAAATACCTGCAAGTATTGGAAACATTTATGTCAAAAGCCAAGCTCACCAAAGTGAGCAGTCTTTAGCCACTGGGGACCATGAATGCCTGAACAAAATTTTGAGTTCATCCATCAAATACATGTTGAGATAGATATGGTTATTATTTAATCAGTGTGGCAAAGATAAGTCATTGAAGACATGAGGAATCGTCATCTGGTGACCAATCCCAGGGGAACAGCAGTGTTATTCCCACTGTTTTAGTGAAGCTTGCATGTGAATTTACGTAGCACCTTGTTGTCAATCCTATCAAAAACTCTTCTAAATCTTCAAAAATGAGCCATCACTCTCGGTTGTAACCCTATCTAACATGCTGTGATCTAACTAATACGGGCCCATGATTGGTGGTTGTCATTTACATTGCAGGAGGTGTACACCCCTGATCCATAGGAAGTCAGTAAAGTTTAAAGAAAAACCTGAGTCAGGTTTCTATAAGTAGAGAATCTATAAACGGATAGATGGATTGCCTGGTAAAGACATAAACCCTTATATTTCAGTTTAATATTTTCTGACGTCTTTCGTTACATCCTAAACCCTCTTATCGTTTGCTGTCTTCTTGTTCTTCCTCATCTTCAATGACTCAGTGAACATATGATCACTTATTTGATTGTTAGAGCACTTTAATTATGTGCCGTGGCAGTGAAAACAAAGACCTGGCAGTCACACCACATCTGCCATATGTGCTCAGACATAGTCATGCTGTGTCTTGGAAGCTCACATTGTTCGTCATTATCTTCTAATTCTGGTCATATTCCAGGTGAAATAAGCAAATCGTTCATCTTGTTTTGATGCAGTGCTACAATAAGCATCATACAATGCTGAGACTATTCGTTATGGCAATTTTGTGGAAATGCATTTCCAAAACCAGTGTTATCATCCAAAGAGCCACACAGGTGATGGTACACTTTTGTGTTTGTGTGTTTCCCCACAGTCCCTGTGCATCATTAACCAGAGGAATCCTGATAATTGCCTGGCCACATGGCCGTCCTTCTAGTCTCGGAGAGGAAGCTGAAAGAGGAGAAGGGGCGCTGAGAGGTACACCAGCATCCGGCCACTAGCCACCTCTCCTGCCATCCGTGCTATGCCAGCTATGGCATCCCGCGTGTGCGGCCAGTGGAAGAAAAAAAGCTGGATGCTCGCCGCTCAGCCACACGAACTCCCTCCCCTCTCAATCAGTCTTGATTTGAATACAGTGTGGATAAACAAAAGAGGTTCATTGGAAATTTGTTTTTCTCCTTTGACGTTCATCCAAGTCATCTGCACAAATGTTTGGAAGTGGAGATGCAGAGTGAGGAATCTTAGATCACAGAAGTGTTTACAGCTGCAGACGCCGAAGACTAATCTCCACAGCATTGTTTGCATGGGCCTGCTTTGTATGTAAATGTGCTCGGTACGATCCCACAGCATACATTCTCTACATAGCATAGCATTTTTCTGAACGTTCCTTCCTCTGCGAAAAGAGTCTCAGTGTATCATATTTTTATCTGCAAAAGGAAATTAATCCTGTAGGTGTGTCGTTCCTCTCTTCTTATCTTCAGTCGTCCCTGTGCGTACCGTAAGAGCGACCTCATGCAGCGCTGTTAATGTGATTACCAGCACATTTCTGCACCACCTGTGCTATATAGAGTTTCTTTTCACATATTGGATTTCTCATCCTCTAACATGTCTGACTTTGTTATGCAATACATTTTGATTGCTCTACTTTTATCACGTCTTTCTGTCAGGTTATGTTGCATCACTTTTTTTTTTTGCACACCCCGATTCAGATGTTTATTTAATCCCATTTGTTCCACAGCCTCTATGTAGCCCATCGCTTTTTGTTGTGCTAATAGCCCAGCAGGGATCAATAAAAACTTGTATGAATGTGTATTGTATTGCAGGTGCACTCGTTTGCTTCACACTCATTTCTGGAGGCCATTTGCTGCATCTTCTGCTGTTATTTGGCAGCTAGATCCATAATTTCACCCAAAAATGAAAATTCAGACTACTTCGCCTCATGCCGATGGAAAGTCAATAAAGGCATTCTGTTCTATTATAGAATAGAACAGAATGCCTTTATTGTCACTGTACACATGTATGATGAGATTAAAAAGCCAACTCCTGTAGCAGTGCAAAAGACAGTGTAAAGAATAAACAATATATACAAGAAAAACATAGGACATAAAGTAATAGTACAAAAAAGGGAGGTAAGGTGCACAGTCCTGAGGAGTATGTACATTTGCAAAATAAATACGGTGCTATATA
>OMLP01013246.1:0-25170 GCA_900302685.1 Spondyliosoma cantharus | reverse complement strand
GGAAGGAGCTGAGGGAGCCCTGAGCCTGAGGCATTGCCTGCATTTGAATGTAAATAGTTATATATAACTTTGTAAATTTCAAAAACGTATGCACAATTTTAGCAAACAACAATTTGTATTTGCATTATAAGTAATAAAATTGGGTCGTTAAACATATTTGTGATTTTCACAGTAAAAAATCTAACTTTTTCCTACTCGGGTTTTATGTTTTTTTTGTGATTTTTGGTCCATTGTGTTAATACAGTATGTAAAATGAAAAACTACCTGTACAGTCACACATGTGAGGTTGTGGTGAAAATAATGACACCAAACCAGGCAAGGTAAATAGTTTTTAAGGTGAAATGTAATGGTAAAATCAAAACTAGTCAAAAAGTCCAATTATACCCTAGACCCCAGAGTAATCATGACACTACATGAAGTCATATTCATGTTTAAGTGTGTGGCAATTTTGGATGTTAGAAAAATGGACCTGGTGTGCAAAGGCCTTAAGTTCCAATCAGTGTGTGTCATGCCCCCAAAACACTGATTCCTACATTTCCCATAGTGCAGCTCAATAGCATCTTTTCTTTTATGGACAAGAATTTATATTCACCAGCTGAGTAACTGCCCTTGTAATGAGTATATATTAAAAAAAAATAGCATTAATAAACATATACTTTCTGTCTAAAGGTTCAATATTTTTTCTCTGTGTGTATGACATGTTGGTAATTTTCCACCTCACTCAAATAAGTTATGATGTTTAAGAAAAATGAGCCCAAGGATTTATAGCAATCTTGAGACTTAACAGCAGAAAAAAATGATTAGCTGCACAAACAAAACACGTATGAGTTTATTTGTGCAGTGATAAAACAGCAGCTGGATGACAGTGGAGAAAAAACAGTTGATAAAATGTGATGGTGGAAAAACGAGAAAAAGAAAGAAGCAATCGATCATCTGAGCGAGTGGAATTAAACAAGATCCAATCTGCCTATAGAAACATCTTCAGATGAAAATAAGAAAATGAGGGTGACAGGCTGAGACACAAAGTCAGTAGCAACAGAACCCAAATGGCAAAACAAACAACATGGTGGGTAACTGAGGGATAATAGGATTCTTATAAAACACAAGGGGAATAAAAATATGCGAGATTAAATTAGCTCCAATGCAGCAAAGAAGATGGTGTGTGAGTGGTGATGACTGGATGTGTTGTAATGTGTGTGTGTGTGTGTGTGTGTGTGTGTGCGTGTGTGTGTGTGTGAGAGGATAGCGAGAGAGAGAGAGAGAGAGAGACCTGAATTATCTCATTTATAAATGTTAACATGTCTGGGTTGTCACTGAGATCCAGCATATTTTAAGATAATCAGAATCTTCTAATTTCCTCAATCTCATTATGGCATGAAATTCATAATCCACATCAGTATTTAAAGGATGTTAGTGAAAGGAAAATTAGATTATTCAAAAAGTGCTTTAGGCTTGCGTGACACTTGAACGTAGTGAACATGAAAATGTGCCCACAAGAAGAAAGTGTCTGCTGAAAAATATCCATTTAAGCAGGTTATTTTCTCTGTTACTGAATCCTCAAAAATTGAAGCACCATCAAGTTCAGACATGCACATACCTGTTGATATAAAAATGCACTTTGTAGCTACTTTCGCCACTCATCTCATAAAGTCTAATGAGGCATGTCGCTATACCATTTCAAGATAATATGCAAAACTATTCAAACTATGATGGTCTGCCTACCCCTGTAACATCAGTTTTCCATGTAAATAACACTGCAGTCAAGTTAGCAATAATAGGCTTCATTTGCTATTATGGCTGTTTAACTTCTTGGTTAGGTTTGGGGGCCAACACAACTCAGTTATGTTTATGCACCAAAATCTATTGGTTAGGTTCAGGGACCAAAACTACTTGGTGAGGGTTAGGGTTAGGTTGAGTGAAATCATGGTGTGGGAGCTACATTCAGTCACTTATGGCACATCATGTAATTTACACATGTTAACTAATTTATGTATCATAATTTAAAAACAACTCAATCGTGACTCACACATGGGACACGAATTCCAGTGTTCAGGCTGAAAAGTCCAGTGTATGACCCTTCCAAACACCCCAACCTAACTCAGACTTTTCTCCTTATACGACTGCACTATAGGGGTGCGTCAAGAAATTAAGCTTTAGCGTTACCTATAGCGTCAAACTTCGAAATGTAGGGTGGCTGATGGTGCAGGCTGAACTGGGAACTTTCTTTAACATTTTTGCGTCACGTTGCCTCTGTATACCCAGTCAGACCCCTCCATATATGAGTATTTTGTATTTTCACAAATTGGGCACAATCTATGCCAAAAGAATGTAGAGCACACTGCAACATTTTCATGACACGAGAACATGATATTTGGGTGTGGATTAAAAAGCATATATTGACATATAATAAAAAATACAACATAGTAAATTAAAAATAAATTTAATGTATGGAAGAAGTCTACATTATATTTGAAAACACATGCCAATATTATCATTTTGTTTCAAGAATCTATTACAAGGGCGCCCATTAGCTCAATTGGTAGAGTGTGCATCCCATGTACAGAGGCTTTGTCCTCGCTGCAGCGGCCCTGAGTTTGAATCCTGGCCTGAGGCTCTTTGCAGTGTGTCACCTTCCCTCTCTCTCATCCTGTTTCCTGTCATATCTGAAGCTGTACAACCATACAAAGGCCAAAAAAATTATTTAGAGAAAAAAAAAGGATATAGTACAAAATATCATGAATTTACATTTTGATAATACATTATACATACATAACACATTTATTTAATATCATTATTAATATTTAATATATTACGTAAAATATATTTTGCATCTATTATTAGATAATGTGTGGGTTAATATGTAACCAGGAACGATTTAAGGTAATATGTTTTACAATATCATTTGAGTACATTGCAAGTACATTATTAAAGATATAGTTTCATATAATTTCAATCATATGCCTGTGTCAACTGCTCATATCAGTCTAATATCTAATTATAAGGTGAAAAAACTGTTGGCATTGACAAATATTATAATAAAAACACCTAGAATGTTTTTAATGTTATGTGTTAATGTTATCTATATTTATGGAAAATATATTCCATTGCAAAAGACCAAGTAAAGCAATATGCTACGGTTTCCCCCCAAAAAACATTAAACTGTAGACTACATAAAGCTGATAAACTTATGAATTCAAGGTGTTTCACTTTAGTTACTGTGATCACTGTTTTTACAGGGAATACACAAAGCTCCACCACACTCCACATACTTGTGTATGTGTGTTATATTATGACAGTAGCAGAAATAACAAATGGCATGGAGACAACAAAAGTTTTCAAATGAAAATGTTAAAAACCAACAAGCACTCAAAGTTGTCTCACGATCAGTCAAATCACAGCAGAGTCTCACTAAAGTCCACAGGCAGCAGGAATAATATCCACAGGCTAACAAGCACTGAGTCTACTATCTCCGTCTCTGGTGCAGGAACAAACATTTATGGAGAGAAGGCAGAGAGTGCGTACAAGAGCTGGTATAAGCAGTAGCTGAGTCAAGTTCAGTTCAGCATGCAAGTTTGTCATACTGAACAGTCTCAGCAGTAAGTCACCTACAGTAAGCCCAGAGGAGAAACTGTGTCTGTCAGTCAGCACCTGCACTAATTAAAGCTAAACTTTGAGAGATTGCTTAACACTGTTTAAGGGTAGAATTTGCAAGTGACCTTAAATATTTGTAAAGCAGTTAACAACAAGCATTTGTAAAGCAGTTAACAACAAGCATTTGTAAAGCAGTTGGGGGGGGCAGTCTTATCATTTTAAAAAGTAAACAGCATTAATAAATGATGGGTAATAAGTAAATGAAAAAGTAATTATTCAGTCATTAAACAAAATAAATGCGTGCAACAGCTAACTTTTTTGAAAATGAACTTCAAGATCATTTTGAATGTGTGTGCATTGTACATTGATTGGGTGCTGCACTACCCTTGCAGTTCAGATTTTTTTTTAACCACACCTACAAAGACAAAGACAGGAAGTGTAAAGTAAAACATGACACACAAGGTGAGGCTTTCAACGATAAATGGGAAATGCCAAACTAAAAGTTGTATTTTCAATTCCTAAATCAAACCAGTCTTTACCTATCCTTGACTAAAATCACTTAAATTGAGTACCAGTTAGTTCTGTTATATTGGAGAGAAGTCAGACATATCCACAGCTAATATCTCCGAAACTCAGCAACCTACTAAACAATCAAAATGGATGAATAGCACTACAAGTAAGAAGAAAAATATGTATTTTTTGATTATGGGTTGAAAAAAGAAACCCTGTATATGTCCTTTAGATCTTCTCCCTGGAAATTTTTGCACGAGTCCTCTGCTCTTACCAATTTTAGACCCATTTCTAAGCTCTCTTTTAGCAAAAGTTTTAGAAGAGATTGTTACTGTCAAGTCCATGCAGGACATACATCCAATCTTGCCTTCCAAAATCTAAGTGCAGCATTCCAAACAATTGACCATGACATCTTTTTGGAGCACCTCCAAAGCTGGTAAGATATCAATTGCACAGTTCTACAATGGTTTAGGACATACCTACAAGACAGGCATTTTTGTGTGACTATTGCTGATGCCAGGTCAGGTGCAACAGCTTTTCCACTGTGGGGGTGTCCTGGGGGTCGGTGCTAGATCAGAGCGTCAGTTTAGACAAAGATGCAAATTCAGTAGTTCCATCATCTCAGAAATATTTCCAGGATTAGATCAGTTCTTTGTAACAAATATCTGGAAACTCATGCATTCATAACTAGGGGATTAGATTACCGCCTGCAGCTCATCCCAAACTCTATGGCCAAAATCTCGACTTGGACTGGAAAACAAGACCACATCACACCAATCCTTATATTGGTTACCTGTTACTTTTGGAACTGATTTTAAGATTGTATTGATTTACTTACAAAGCCCTGAGAGGCCTTGCTCCAAGTCATTTAAAATATCTGTTATTGACCTATATTCCTTCTCTCACCCTCCTCAGATGGATTGTCTCTTATTGTTATTACTGAAGTCTAGATTCATTCACAAAGGTCATAGAGCCTTTGCAGTCAGAGCTCCAAGACTTTGGAATGACCTGCCAGAGGAGATCAAGGCTGCACTCAGTCTCATCTTTCAAATCACTTTTTAAAACCCACTTGTTTAATAATTATCAATGATTTTATCTGCTTTATTACTGCATGTTTTACTCTCTTATGTGTTTTCTCTTTTGATTGCTTTTAGCTTGTTGTATTTGCGTTGAGTTTTACCCTTTTTGTAAAGACCTGTGTAACTGTGAGGTGCTATATAAATAAAGTTTATTATTATCACTACTGTTGTTACCTTTATTGTTGCACCTAAACACAGTAGGGTTTCCTGACATCTGTATATGTGATATAAAACTGTAAAATGATGTACAGAAATGTTTCTACCTTACTTTGCAACATATCACTGCATTTCCTTGAAGAAAATGAAAAAATAAAGCAGCAAACCTGTCAGGTTTCTCACCCATTTGGAGTTTGCACCCCAGGTATTGAACAAACCTTCTGAATGACAGGTAAGCTCTGAGATTCTCAGTGTTGGAACACCAAAGCAGTGGGATCATATCACCACAGATGGAGCTAAAAGTGAAAAGAAAAACAGTGATCTAAAGGTCTAGCAATTTAATGTTGTGCATGCATGATGTACACTCAGATCATCACTGAAACATCTCAAGGTAATAAAAGCTCCTTCCTCATCAGTATTTTATCCCTAAACAAGTTGGAGAGAGCTGCTGCTGTCATGTCTACCCCGTCATAGAGCTGTTCTCATTTCTGGAAAGATTCTGCTGTGCAACATTAATAAGCTTTTGCGACAGAATACTACCAGTAAACATTCAAAAGACAATGAAGATGTACAATATATTAGTGGCTTTATGAATGTATATCAGCATTCTTCAGCTACACTGGAGACACAGTAGCAATGTTTTGCCCCAGGGCATGCTGTCAGGTATTAAAGACTGCATAGAATTTTCAAACAGGACTATTTTTAAACTCTCCTGCCAATTTGCATTCTCTCTGGGTGATTACCACCAGAATGACTATGCTAATTGTTTAATAAGTGCACTTTGCTCTGCATCAAAGGAGAGATTTTTGCATACTTTTTTCCTGCAAGTTCAAAGCTGTCGTTATGCTGAACAAATGGCCCTGACTGTGGAGGCTGCTTTTAAATGCACCAAAGAGAGCAGGGTTAGAAGACGGCCATGTAACAGCGTAATTAAAACAAGGTTATCAAAGTCGAAAGCATAGTGCTTTTCTCATATATTTGCTATTAAAAAGCTATAGGCTTCTTCTGTGCTCTGTGCTCGAGGCCTTACAGATCTTAATTGGGCACCGGTGTCAAGTACTTAGGCACTAGCTATTGTGATTTAATTTATTCACTTTCTTCTAGACACAAAAAACCCTGGCTACACAATGAAAAAATCTTTTTTTGTGTGTGTGTATGTCTTTGAGTAAGTCCTCAAATTGCCCCTGACAGATTTCTTAACTCAGAGGGAACATTCAAGACAGGGTTGATTGAGTTTGGTCTCTAATCTTTTTCTGCTTTCAGCGTGGGTGGGGTTGAGGGCGTTTGCTCATTGAAGTTCACAGAAAAAGCAGTCTCTCCATACTGCTGCCTACCTGCCATGTGGCATCTCCAGGGGTGGTGCAAGGAAGGAGGATTTTTGGTGTGACAGACACGGCATCAGCATCAGCTAAGAAAGCAGAAAACCCTCGGAGGTCTTAGTTGACTGGCAGTTAGTCGACAAGGTCATGATATCAAAACTTGCTGCATGGCTCCAAGCCACTGCATTAATCCTCTCACTCTGTCTGCCTGCGCCCACTTTAGACATTTCAGCCACTCCATTACATCACATCTGGCCCATCAATGGGAAAGAAACTCTGAATGTTGCTGAATTTGTCATCACTGTCACGTTTTAAGATTAACCCTAACCTTTTACAAACGTGCATTTACCTGACACTTTCCTTTAACAGAATCCTTGACAAACCTAACAATACACCTCCAAAAAAAGATTTAGCCTTAACCCTGACCCTTTGTAAAGTCCTTTATATATCTAACCCTAACCCTACTTTTTCATGAAATTGCTAACAACAATGATGTTGGATGATAAAGCCTGATTCACAGTTGGTATTCCAGCTCATCCCAAAGGACTTGGGTGAGGTTGAGGTCAGTCAAGTTCTTTCCACCCCAAACTGGGAAAGCAACTTCCTTCTGGACATGGCTTTGTGCATGGAGGCATTGGTATGTTGAACAGGAAATTACCAAATACAAACTGTTGCAACAAAGTTGGAAGCAACCTTTCTTCATGGAATGCCTAGCAAACCATTACCTAACACAGAACCCCTAGCAGGCCCAGTCCTAACCCTAAAATCTTTTAGCAATTTAAATCAGTCCCTTGGGACGCCATGTATTTACAATACAACAGGGGCTGTTAGTAAAAGAGCTCAAGGTGCCAAAATATTCATACTTTGCCAAAATAGAATGTCCCTCATGAGCAATGAATCATCCACCCACTGTGTTATGTCAGTAAAGTAGACATTTCATGAATAGAATTTCTCTCTCTCTCCTTCACTTGCCTCCCTCCATTTTAGTCATCCTCCTGTTTTTCTCTTCTCATTTTCCTCAGTGTTTAATGTTTAATTTAAACCTCCAGTGCAGAGCGGAATCAACAAGAGTGTGTCACACCTGTGCAGGCAAAGTTCCACAGCACCCCCACATGGCAGTGAAGGGAATGTCTCCTCCCCCCTGGCCAGACATGGGAAAGACACAAGCCTCCTGTTTGCTAAGGAGGTGTAAGGCACAGCAGGCACAGTTCAGCCGTAGCCAGAGGGGCTTTACTATCTTTAGTCAAGAAGCCATTCTGTAAGTTGTCATTACGTACTCTTCAACAACCCCACCCCCCTCTCCTCCTGTGATAGACAGCTGGCATGAATGTGTGCAGAGGGAAGAGGAGAGAAAGGAGAAGGGAGGGGGATGGAGAGCATCAGAGGTATGATTATAGACATCCCTGTTGTGCAGACAGATACTGAGGCCTCTGTAGTGAAGGCTGAAGCTGACGGGGACCCCCTACAAAGTCCTAGATAGATTTCATGTTCCTTTCATCCTTCCTTATTGACAATGTCGTTATTAGGGCTGCGTCAGTCTCTCTTAGCAAGATTGAAGTGGCAGTCTTAAATATGTTTGTAGACTCAGCAATAAGTCGTCTTAGCTCAAAGCTGCACTGATCAATGTTTTCTAATATCTGACAACAGACACTGAAAATAGGAATTTCACTATCATGCAGGAACAGTTAAAACATCAGATACAATTATTTCAATATAATGTTCAATATTAATTCAATTTTTTCTATATCATTAACACTTACGTTTACGTTTTCAATACCAGGTGCAATATTTAACTTCTTATGTCATCTGCAAATTTGTGTTTTTAATACTTGTCAGTATCTTTGCATGCTGCTACTTTTTCAAATGAATTTTTAAATTTTAATTTGTTCATTTTCCTGATGTATTTTATTTTCATTGTTTCTCTTGTTTCACCATTTATTCATTTCCTTTTATTATTACATTATTGAGGTCTTGTTTTTAATTATATTTATGTAATTTTAAGTGATCTCACTCTGGTCACAAACTCGCTTCTCTAACCTTTAGGCCACCACTGAGCGACAGCAACAAGTGTTCCCTACTGCTATCAGACACACCTGCTATGAGTTCAGTCAATCAATTCTCAATTTTGTTACAGCATGGGAGCCCCATATGCAACCGCATACTCCGTATATAAAAACAGTGGACAATTGCACATTGTCAAAGTACCCTGAAAAAAGGGGAAATGGTGGCTTGTTCACATTAGAATATAAGTCATAAGTGTATATACAACTCATTTGTACTTCTTTCTCCAACCATATTTCAGTCTCACATAATTCTTTAAATTGTGGTGATTATAAAGGCTTGCGGTCTCTGTCATGTTGAGATAAATGATTAAGTTATGTATAAAATGAACAGCCCCGCCTCCTGAGAACCTCCTCTACAACCATACATTCATTCCAACAACAGCCAGGGAGCATTTTACTGACTGTGCCATTGTGTCAGAGGAACAGTCTAGTTAATTTAAACTTCAAATGTTTCAAAAGTAAAGATGGTCTGGTATTGCAATATTTTTACCAATATGTTATCCTGTATATCTGCCAGTGGCAACTTGAGCATGTTTTTGTTAATGCAGATGCTTGCTAACATTCACTAGCCATGCTAACATTATCCCTCAAATAGCATTTATAGCCTGAACTGTTCATATGAATGAATTGTGTGCAAAAGATATGCTATTGGGGTGTATGAAGAATTGTTACATGGCACAAAATCATCCTCAGCCACCAGCCCTCATGCTGGTAAAGCATTCAAGTGGCTGGTAGATTTGCTTCATTCACCAGCCAAAAAAGAATGATAAGCTATTGGAAACAATCTGAGTATTCACCAGCCATTTGTCCATTGGACAAAAAATTAAATCTACAACCCTGAAAGTTACTCTAAACTTTTACAAGTTTTAACTAGTGGAGGCAACCAGCTCCCTTAACAATCAATTGGGGATGTGTGGACAGTTAAGTCCTTCAGTGTGACAGCAGTGGAAAACAGCTGCGATCTCCAATGATAATGAATGATTAGATTTTTTGAATAGATATCGATAGATATCTCACTCTCTCTCCGTTTGACTTACATACACATGGCATAGTGTACCACACAGACTTGGACAGGCCACCCAAGTGTATAAATGGCCTCTAAAATGTAATTGGCAACCCATTTTAGCATTTCAAGTGCTTCACCTCAGTTAATTCCAGTCACTCAACATGATCTATCCACTGTATTTGTGGTGTTGATGCCTTTTGGAGACTTTTACTATTACTACTAATATCGGACAAATGATATGGACTTCTGTGCGGTTAAATGGACTAACACAGGGTGGAAAATCAGACAGCAGTGTTTTGGATTAACGAGTAACGAGTTTTTTTGCTAGCTTAATCTCAGTCAACTTCCAGTCTCCAATTTCCAACAACCAGCAGACGCGGTCTACTCTATTCAGTCTTGAAATTCCCAGAAGGCATTGCTTCATTTTAACTTTTGCAAACAAATGATCAAATTTAAAAAATGAGGGTAGATTTGTTTTA
The DNA here is from genome assembly GCA_900302685.1 of Spondyliosoma cantharus. Lineage (NCBI taxonomy): Eukaryota > Metazoa > Chordata > Actinopteri > Spariformes > Sparidae > Spondyliosoma > Spondyliosoma cantharus. The sequence goes on along the minus strand of OMLP01013246.1, from coordinate 14,967 downwards.
TTTAAAACCATGCATGTTTTTCAACATCTGAATAAGATATTTTGCTACAAAACAAATCAGACTGATGTAAAAGTTTGTGACTGTAGACTGTAGAAGGTAACCATGACTGTGATATAGGGACTCCTAGTGTTATATAAATACTAATCAAATTGCAACTCTATTCGTAGTGAAGGAATTGGAGAAATGTAGCTGTTATTTAGTGACAGAAAATTATTAGCGCTTGAAAGCGGGCTGAGAGCAATTATCTTGGGGCTGCATGGCTGCGATAGTTAATTTGCCAGCTGGCCCAAACGGCCTTCGAGGGCAAATTTCAGGTTATAAGCTGTCCGGAAACTGGCATCCACCTTAAAAAGGCATTGTTGCCACCTACCGGACTGGAGAGTGATTAGCAGAAAAAAAAATAAAAAAATGGTGATGACTGTTGGCGGCCGCCGGCCGTCCTGTGATTCTCCAGATCACACAGATGGCCAGTCCGCCCCTGGTGTCCAATACTGTGAAGTTAAGAACAGTGTGAATGATACAGATCTACCCTGTTACAAAGTGACAACAGACCTCTTGAAATCCCTGGCTTTGCTAATGCTATGGCATTGTTTAAGAAAGTGCCCACATCTAAAATTCTTCATTACTGATTGAACTGCCGATTATTTCCATAGTTTATCATTTAGTATATAAAATGGCAAAATAAAATTTTGAATATGCTAATCACACTAAACCCAGAGCCCAAAGAGACCAGCAGCCCAAAACCCCAACTCTTCATTGTCATGAGTTCACACACATTTAGGAACCAGACATTGTCTGGTTTTCATTTCACTAAATCAACTCATGGGTGAAGCTCTATACATGACTAAACTAAGTAAGCTAATGAAGATAATTTAAGCAAAGGGCAGGAAAAAAAACAGCAACAGCTGCTGGCAGACTCGTACAGAGATCAGAAGGATTGTCGTGGCAGTCTGTGGAGTGTCACAGTAATTTAAATGACATTTCAAGGTAAATTCATTTGTCATTTTACAAGACAGGCTTGTTCAAAGTAACACATATAAACAAATATATACAGCTGTACACATGCACTCGGGGTGAAAAGGTACAAAGACATCCCAGTTCAGTACCTCATACTCTCACTCACTGACAAATGCTCCTGCCACAGTCAGACAGTCAGACGTGTTCATCGTATGCACTCAACAATGACATCTGTACCCTGACAGTAAAGAGTGAATGCATGCACTGCTAATGTCTCCAGTATGTGTATATACCTAACGCATGTCGACCCAGAGAGTATGTAGAGTTTATGTTATGTATGGTGCAGCGCGGAGGACGGCTTCAGTGTTACAGCCTGAGGGAAGGAGCTGCTCTGTGCTCTGTACTCAGCAGGGTGAGCAGGCTGAGGGGAGATGGATCGACTGTGTGTTTGTGTAGGATCCTTTGGGCTCTGTGCAGACACATCACAGATACTGCTGATGTCGGTTGTGTACGTTGTCCGACAAGTATCCACACAATGCATTAGGATAAGACCTTAGAGTAACTGATAAGTGGAGGCAGAATGTAATAGAAAGTTAAATCATCATCTCATCTGACTCTCTCTCGACATGTTCATCTTGTATGTAGAATGCTTCAGACATTATCTTTGCATTCCTATTAGAATCATGATTCACATACAATTAATAATTCAATCTATTTCTCATTAACTCTTCATCCCTGGAGCCTGTTATGTGTTCAGACGCTTTATGTGTTTGTGTGGGACAACACATTAAACTGGAAGTCTTGCGTTTGTGATTGTAAATAGGAATAAATCAAGACATCAGAATGTGAATTCTTGAGCGCACATCGAGCTTTGGCATTGGAGGCAGTGATGTGGAAGTGATTATCCTGAAGACAATCAGACTGTCAGACGACTGGCAGCTCGCGCTCTGAGGTTTGAATTTTAAAAACCGACCTGACCTGTTCTCTAAAGTGCCACGGTCGCTACCACTTTTACTGATCGTCGTTACCGTCGTATCATCACCTCCTGTCAGGCTCTGATCTGAGAGCAGCCTCTGACTCAGACTGTCATCTTAAAGAATGAAAGGAAGGTAAAAAAGCATCGCTCTCGGTTCTCTAATGGGCCCAGACGACTGCTCACCTTTGAGCCTAACGTAGCCTGAGAGCGGCAGGTACATTTCTCTCTCTACCTTCTTTTCATTTTCTCTTCTTTTTTTTTTTTTTTCCTCGCCGTCAGACAAACCTGCGAGCTGATAATGGCTTCTCCCATTGAGGATTCATCCCTCGTTCTATAACTTTCCCCCTAAATGCAAATACACTCCGTCACATCTTTTTGACTCCCCCTCCTCCCTCCATCTCTCTCCGCTCCTCTTTTTCTTTTTTTCCCGCAGAAGCATAGCAGAGGATTAGCAGCCATGCGTGACTGATGGGGAGAAGATACGCCATCAGAATAAGTTAGAGGACGAAGATCTCTCCTCCTCCTCTCCCCTCTTGATTTCTTTGTGCATGAAAGATAGAGAGAGAGAGAGAGAGAGAGAGAGAGAGAGAGAGAGAGAGAGAGAGAGGAAAAGGGAGAGGAGGGTAGATGCTTACTCTGTCTGAAGTGTCATCCTCTCTGCTCGTCTTATGAAACAGGAATAAGTGGCTGGTTGAAGTGGAAGGAGACTCTGTTGGGGTGAATCTAATCCGATACATGTTTCTGTGGCTGGATGTGACGCCACATCACCTGCACTGTAGCCCGAGGCCCTCATTACTGTCACCAACTGACTCACTCTGAGTCTGTGTGCGGGTGTGTGTGTGTGTGTGTGTGTGTTCGTGGTTTTATGCCAACATGTGGAAATGAAATGGTTATAAATTCCTCCAACACCTGTGCTCACAAAGAACCCTTCAATCTGAATACTTCACGCGTTTTTAAGCAAATGTCCAAAACATTGTCAAAAAAAAAAAAAAGTGTCAGTGCATTTGTCCAACAGTGATCCAGACACACTTGTGTTGGACCGCTTGTGGCGGGATGTTGGCACAGTCGTCTGTGTTCTGGCAGCTTTGGGTCAGTGTCGACGGCCCTAGTGATGGGTAAAAAATAAAATGAAGAAAAGTTGTATTATGTTGAACAAATACTTTCTTTTCTGGCTTTTTATGAAGAAATCCAGAGACAACTCCTAACACCACCATGATGATGAAAGATGGCCGCAAGCATCTGTCAGACGAAGAGCGTCTCAGTCATCTGAAATGCATATTTGATGCTCATTTGATGTCATTAATGGAGACACTTTCACCAACATTGCGACACAGACTGAAGACGCCAACAGCTTGAGTTGAATCAGATGTAGCAGTTCAGGGCCGTTCACATTCGGAACAATAACTATAACAATAATTGCAAATTGTTTTGAAGATCTTTCTTGTGGAAGGCGGCACCCACTCCACACCTACAACAGCAACGACAACGACAACGACAACAAGGGGGGAAAGGTTTTGTTGGGAGCGATTAACGGTGGAAAGACTGACAACCCATTCACAGAGCTATACATCAGCTTTTGTTTAACAAAATAATGTTGCGGGAGTGATTCAAATTTTGGTTTCTAACTGCAGTCGACCTTTTTATTTAGCCCAAATTATTGACATTCAGGAGACAATTTTTAGTAACTCAATCTTGGATATTTATTCAACTTATTACAAGCCAGAGCATTTCTCCCCTTGGACCAGAATGAGAATCAGAGCAGACCATTCTACAGCACACTGACACAGCGCCATGCGAGACTAACTCAGAGGTGACTGTTGCTGTCCGTGCAAAGCCGTGGTGATTTGGTCTATAACTGTCCTGCACCGTCTGATTTCAGACGAAAGTCGTCAAAAGGAAGCTCATTCCTAGAAGCGAGTTAGCATCTGAAATGACAGCTGTTGCTAGCAGGTGATCAGTGATAGCTCGCTTGCTCAGTTTAGCTTCATGTGTTGGTTAAAATCATCATCACTGCTTGACTTTTAATGTTTCCTCTAGAATCCTGTTTAAACAAAAACCTTGTAAAATATATGTACACTTGATGGCTGAATACATGATATAGAGACTGGGGCTAAAGATGATACACATTCTAGCCATCTGATCCCTGTATTTTGAGGTCAAATGTTCTTTAAATACATAGGAATCCTGATTTATTTACATTTTTTTGTAATACAGAAATGGCACTTGGTGCAGGAGGGCAGTCATTTAAGGGAACTTAAGTTTCAGTTTTGGCTTTCCAAGTAAAGAAAGGCTGGGTACAACTGCACCCAGCATGCTCTTGTATTGTAGTGTACCTCTTGGTTCAGCTTCCATCATATCATCTGGAGGCTTGTCACGACTGATAATAAATGTACCGCACCCTCATTACCCCAAAGCCCCTCTGTCACCCAGGACACCAGCAGCGTCTTCCCTCTCTTCTTGTTTTTTTAAGATTAATTGCCCCTGTTGGGTGTTGAGTTTTCCTTTCTCTTCTCGGCCTGAACCGGGCTGAATAACGACATTTGATTGGTTGGCTGGTCTGGGATTGGGCCTCGCTGTCACATGACCTGCTGAGTCAACGGCATTTTTACACACACACACACACACACACACACACACACACACACACACACACACACAGCACTGATGACCACTCTGGAGACGAGCCTGACCCCATTACAACACATCTCTCTCTCTTTCTGTCTCTCTCTCTCTTTCTGTCTCTCTCTCTCTCTCTCTCTCTCTCTCCCACTAGGTCCTCTAATTTAATGTATTGTAATGACTGCTGGTCAATTATTGATTAGTTGAATAATTATGAATACAGAAGCTAATTGGGGTCGGACAATGTCTCAAAATCTATTTTCCATCTAAAATCCATTTTTTCCGCATACAAAAGATTTTTCATATCAGGCATTTACAGAAATTTATTCGGAAGAAAAAGACCAAGAGTAAAATTATAATTACTGTCTGTTTATTCATTGATTCAGATTAAACATGTGAGTCTGTTAGATAGCATTAAGTAAGAGGTTATCTATATAATCTATATATGAAGTCAACAGCCTGACTTTATCCTGGTGTCTGTTTGTAGGTTGGACTTAGAGTTCAAATAATAATCACCAGAAATAACCAACATACAATTGTAGGAACACACACCCTTTCGTCTCTGCATCTTAAAGAGCTCCTCTTGCGGCCATGATTACCTTTATCCAAAATTGACTCCTTTTTCCAGCATAAGGGCCTGACCCCTCACCTCTTCACCTGGCAGATCCTTCTCCTCTCCACCGAGTGGGAGGATGTTGTTTACCTTGCTATAAACACATCATCAGAGGCTTTCTTTTAGTAATTTACAACAAAAAAACCACATCTGGTTCTTTCCCCCCTCAACACGAAGATGCACTCCTTTCTTTCCTCAGGTCAAACGAGGTCAAGCACGATAGAGTCTTCTCTCTACACATCAGAAGACAGAAAGTGGGGGAAGGCTGGAGAAACCTACCTAATCCAGTCTCAATCGCCTGATTCACGACAGTGAATTTAATCTAGTTCTTGTATTCGCCCGGCCAGCGTTTCCTCCTCTAGTTGTTTTACACAGGAGCTGAACTGTTCACGATCATAGCCGAAGACTCACCACTCAAAGACGCTTTTTAACAAGACAACAATCAACAAAAACAGACATTGCAGTAGTTGACTGCTCAGAAACGTACTAAATTCCAGCTGAACAAAGACACTATCGCCAGGCGACGTCTCTCTGCCTCCAGCGCACTCAAGTGGAAACTTCCCGCTGGGCTTTTGAATCGGAGGAATCCTGCCATCAGAAGACGAGACGCAACTTTCCCTCTGCCGTGGACCAGTGACGCAGAGCCGAGCAACAACGCCTGATATCAAACAATCTGGGATCCATCATCTTCGAACCAAGTAGGCTGAAAACCCGGTACACTGCCGGATTCACACACATGAAAGAGTTGGTATCTGTCTGAAGCTTTGATCCCCATCGTTTCAGCTCAGGAAAGATTTCGGTTAAACAGATTTTTTCTTAATCTCTAAAAATAGTTTTTGTTGGAAAAAACAGATAAAAAAAAAAGTTTCTTTTCCAAAAAATCTGTTAGACAATGCTCGTGCTTCCACCAACTGCAACACCACATGTTTCGGCAGCGTCCCACAAGCGGCTCTGTGCTCTGCTCTGCAGGGAATACACGCCAATCAGCACACAGGAGATCGAGCCAGACAGGAAGTCAGACAGCGGACAGGCATCATGCATCGAGGCTCTACAGAAATATTAAGATAAACACGTTTAAAACAGACAAATACCAAAGTGATGTAACTACACAGCCTACTCATCCCGGTTAGAAGCACCAAAATCAAAGAATCAAGCAGAAATGACAATATAAACGCATTCTCAGTCGTTCAACAACATGAGGTAGTCACGCTCTGCTTCTGAAACCCTCCCAGGTGGATTTGAAGCTGCATGGAGGACAGAACGAAACAGCGTCAAGGAATCAAGGGGCCAGGGCCGGTGCTAAGATAGTGGATGCAATCAAGCAGGAAGGTGGAGAGAAAAAAGGCGATGGGATCCTTTCATATCGTCACTTTTTTGATATTGATATATTGTGAACTCAGCAGGAGGCTCGTATGAGACAGACCTTCAACCTGCAGTTTGGACTCTTTCTAACTGTCTGTTCCAGCTAACAGCAGTTGTCTCTCAGAAGCTGGACCTCAGTCCAACACGTTCAGTAACACTCGTATTAAAAAAATGCCACCTGGCTCATGACAGCAGCTGAAGTGTGCTCACTTTAAAGGTGCTGCCAGCTATGAGTGTATCAAAGCGTCACTGGCCGGGATTTTGGCGACTGAATCGCTGACAACGCCACCGCCACCGCCACCGCCACTGCCACTGCCACCACCCCGGGAGAAATCAGTGGCTGGAAGCGGCCCCTGTAATTACCGGCCGCTCTGCTGCGCGCTGATTGATGCCTCTTGATGAAGTAGTTCAGTGATTGAAGAGTAACGACGCTCCGGGAAAATCTATAAGAGGCCTTTAACTGCTGCTGTAGAGGAGCACCAGGATTGGCCATCCTCCATTCTGCTGGTTAATCAGACAGCCGTTTGGCCCCATCACATGGCAAGCGAACGATCATGCCGGCTCATCAATCAGATCGATCAATCACCTGATAGAAGGAGCACAAACAGGAAGGTTCAGAGCTCCTCACCTGCTGGGATTTCACTCTCATCTGCCTCTCGGCTCTCTGACGACCTGCATTTGTTCAACATTGTTAATGCCAGAGTGCTGCTGCTTTATACTTTTCCATTTCACCAGCGCTGTGCTGGGAAAGTAGAGAGGGCTTATATAGAGGGCTGAGAGCTGCTTTTACACAGAGCTCAGGGTCAAAACAAGCAAGTAACAGCAGCATTACAGCTCCGTCAGCTTCCCCAAAACATGAAGGAGGAAATAGGAGATTGAAGGTAAACAGGATTTGTCAACAAACTGCATCTTTGGACGAATGTATTTATTGTACAAATACTCTAAACATCTCAGAAACACTTGCAGACATCGCCATACACAACTTTAATTAATGTTTACAGGATCCCAGTTTTTTGTGCACATGGCCTCATGTTTAGCGGTTGACCCCGGTCTCATCTGAAGGTTGACTCAGAACTGGTCTTACAGAGGCACAAGCTTTTTTGTTTTGTTGCTTGCCTAACATTGATGTTGTAAATAGAAATGTAAATGTGCCAGGTCAACCCTGAAACACAGCGGAGCAACAGTCACACAAGTGGACGATTACTGTTCAACGTTTAGTGAAGAAAACGCTCAAATTCAGCTTCCTGCATTGTTTTTCCAGGCGGACACCAGAATGGCCACCTGGAGAGTCCATAAAGGCACTCAGTGACTCAATGATAGTTGTTCTAATTGGATCTATGAAATACTATATTTTGATACTTAACAACATAACTAAATACAAAGGTGCTTTTTCAGAGACCTCTTTCAGTTTCCAATCATCATCTGAGTACAGTGACTCAGAGCCAAATGCATAAAAATATAAATGGAAAAAATGTACATTTAAAATGTGAGATGCTCTACTTCTAGTGAAGTTTGAGTCAACATCCCACCAAAATATATATAAGGTGGACGAAGCTACCCCAGCCACAGCATCCCGGACCTGGGAGGATGTAACAGAGGTGTGTCTGATTCCTGTTCTTACTTTCTATGATCCAATTTACACCACTGGCATGAAGACTGGATCCCTATCGTTTTCACTATGCCACCACCAGGCTGGATTTCTCTGAATTTCAGCACGAAGGAAGCACTTCTGCCAGTGTACAACCAAAACAAAACGAGGTATTCCCCCAGTCACTATCCACAGGTAACCTTGGAACAAATGGAACAACTGTAAAAAAAAAAAAAAAAAAAAGCTACCCCACAAAAGATAAAGAAGCTGTTGATGGAGGAGGCAAAGAAGGAGAAGAGGAGAGTGATAGAAACCAAGGTAACACAAAAGTGAACAGACGACATTCACCTGATGGAGAGCTCTGGTGTTGTGTCAAAGTCTGTTCCCCCGTTGATATGTGTTTCCTTTCACCACCAGGACTTGAGACACTTCAAAAACCAACATTCTTTCTACAAGATCAGTAACCAACAAAAGCTGCCTGTGTCTTCATACAACAGGCTGTTCTCTTTCACTCTGACTTTTCACAGTGCTGAGATCGGAGATTCTAGATCAAACTGGGAGCACTAGGAGGGGCGAGGTTGGAAAGTTGTCTGCCTCGGCTTTACTCTTTGACTTTAATCCTGTGCAAGAAAAGGGCCACCGAAATAATCAGGATTCATCCTCTGGAGACGGTGAATGTCGGCAATGAGGGCAACTGTTGTAACTCCAGTGATCAGCTCTCTTATTCGACTGTCTCTTCTTCTTTCTTCGGCCTGTGGAGTGACCCGACAAACAAAAAGCTCTTTCAGATTTCCGAATGCTGAACATCCGATGAGTTGGGATTTTTTTGACATAAAGCGGCTCAGGTTGTGGAAGCGTCTCGTGTCACTGTCAGATAAACGCTTTGGGTTCTTTCGCATTCTTTAGCATTTCACAGGAAGCTCCGTGAGGATCCGTGCCTGTGCCGAGCGTCACCGCGGCCTCCCGCCTCCTCTCAGCCTCGGCTTCCTTAATCAACATGGCAGCTGTGTTCCCACTGCTCCCACATCCCTTCTTCTCCTCTCGTTGTCATAATCATACGCGAGACTGCCATGACAGGTAGGTATTTGCACGAGATTAGGGCTGTAATATTTTGGCATTAAGGTGAATTAATACGGAATAATAATACCGAGTAATTACCCACTCTGAGGCGCTCTGAGACATTTTAGGGACATGTCAGAGGATTTTCTCTTCTTGCTGTCTTCTTTACCCTCCTCCCAAATGCCACCATGTTTTTTTTTTTTTTCTCCCCCGCTGTTTTCTTCTTCTTCTCTATTAATAGCGGAGTGACCCCCGCGCTCACAGAGAGCGATCGTACGACTGGTTGAAAGCATTGATTATCACGGAGCAGTCCTTGATGGAGCAGTTGGGCTTGATGCGTGTAATTGTGGTGTAATTAAACATTGACACATGGGCTTTAACAGAGGCCTGTCAAACTCTCTGACCTTCTCAGCGGCTGCGAGAGGTGAGCACACCGTTTATTCCCGCTGGAAGGACACAAAAGCTCTGCTCTGCTCACTCTGTCGGTTACACAGCGGAGTCTTCATGATGTGGAGTGAGTTCAGCTCACGAAGAGTCTCTGATCGCGTGTCGTCGAGCTGGAAACACCAATATCTCGGTCGCCATGCGAGACAAACAATGCTCAGCTGTTTGCAGCAACATGTGCACGCCCAGTGCTTGTGATCAGTCATGTGACCTGTGTTTTCAGGTGTGTTAGTATGGCCGGAGATTATTTCTGAAGCTCCTGAAACGTTCAAATCATTTATGTCTTAAAACCATGACTCCAAAAATGTGGGCGAGGCCTTAATCTTTCTGTTTTTAACTGCAGAACAAACACCATTTCCCAAAAGCCTAGCAGCACTGAGCTTGTGGGAAAGCTACTTGACAGACTGAGGCTGGTCGAGTGGTGAGCTACAGAATGAGAAGTTACAGAGAATACAAAAGGGCACAGATATTTCTTCGAGTTGGAAAGATGACATAGTGGCAAAAGAGAAACGCTTTAATGTTGACAATCGCTCTTAATGTCAGGTGATCAAAATATGTTTAGGACATCCAAAGAACCCTGAACTTTTTCAGAAAGGAGGTTTAGCACTGTTAGCATCACCAGATATGGAAGTCAAATCTAAAATGTAAATGCATTTTCTTTCGAGTTGTGTGTGTGTGTGTGTGTGTGGCTGCAGTTCAGTGTGTTTTGCAGCGTAGGAGCAAACACATCAGGAGGTAAAAGGGCCACAACGCCTCGCTGTTGCTGCAGAATCATTTCCTCGTGCATTTACATGCAAATTTGCCCCTCTGCTGCCTCTCTGCAGCCACAATGGAGCTCAGCAAATCATTGTCTCATCACAGAGAGATGGATTTCATCCCCAGGCCTCGTGGATGTGGATGGAAACTGGGCTGAATTCATATGCTGAGCTCTCTGCGGCTGCCGCAGAGCCAGACTCCTCGTCCTCCATCATGGAGGAAGGCAAACAGCCCGGGCCCTTTAGCATTTGTGCAAATGTCAGAGAAAAGGACAGATCTCAGGAATTAGCAGCAGCAGAGGTGGAGGAAGCAAAAAAACCTTCTCCAGAAGAAATGGATGGAGTTGTGGTGCCAGCCGCTGGCTCGTCCTCCACACAGAGAAATTAATCAGAGGAGGCTCAGAGCCCAACGTTAAAGAGTCATGATGAGACTCACAGCTAAATATTCAGTCCATAAAGCATTCGACCCCACGAGCAAGCTCTACGTGTCAGCTGTAAAGGTGACTGATATTGATTTAAATTGCATTAAAATCTAGACATGATTTTCTCAAAACATGTCGGCTGTGTTTTGTATAACTGTATATTTTGTCATGTTGTGGGAACACATATGTCACTGAATATGTGGGCGCTGTTGAGCTGCCAGAGGGAATTAAAACAGATTGTTTCAATGTGTTGCTTTCACTCATAAGGAGGCAAAATGTTTCATGGCTCAAGATGACTCATCAAAAATAAGTAAGATGGGAAAAATAGAAGAAGTACGTAAACAGATCTTTGAATGAATGAACAACATTATATTTAATTCCCTGTGTCTTTGTAAGAATAAATATCTCTGACCAAAATTTCTCTGATTTTTGCAGAAGAGTGCTAAATATCCCTTTAAGAATAGTGCTATTTAATAATAATAATTAAAAGCTTAACACACATTTCTGTTAATCCCACATTTGTCTTATTTTCAATCAAAAATACTTTCAGAGAGGAACTAACTCAAACATCTGATGGATCATTCAGGGCCGGTTTCCAATAATGTTTCAGTCCTGAACAACCCTACAACCCAATATAATGACATGCTACTCCAGCACCTTGGATCAAGCCTCCAAGAACAGCCTATTTTCCTATAAACTTACTTTGTGAAAGGAGCAGCTCTAAAGCACGCATCAATTTTTGGAGCGTCACAACCCCACGAAATGACTTGCCTCACTATCAGAGTTTGATCCATTTCGTATAACGTTTGAAAAGTTTAGAAGAGCTGCACCATTATATTACTTTATATCCATTCAAGTTAGCCGAGGGCCGAACTGGAAGTTAGCTGCCCCGCTTGTGTGCACGTTGCCTGGGCGTTGCGTTGACGTTGTACGTGGCCACAACATCATGCGGTGCCGTTTTACACATAAATGGTGGAATTTTTGGCTTGGAAGAAACACTGGGTTACTACCAAATATTTTATAAAGAAATAGATAGTGAACCCAAAGATCCCATTCAGTAAAGTGAGGAGGTTTACTTCCTGGTGACGCGGCCCACCGAACAAATCTAAAACCTCCATGAATCATAATTGAGCAGTTTGCAGTTGGAGACATCCTGTCAATAGTATTACAGAGGTCTCTTTTATAACGGTGCCCGTATTGGAAGCAAGGCTGAGCGACACCACTGCATCAGGTCTATAATACATTCATGAATAATACCCAAGGTGATAAGCTACTTAGCATCAATGTTAATTTTTGAAAAACTAATGTCAAAGCAGAATGAAACAACTCATTCACAACTTCTGTTGTTAGTTGTGGAAATATCTTTAAAACCACACCAGCCTGTAAACACTAAAGCGCTTCATCATGTGAACAAACGTCTGTCCCATGGAGCTGCTGCAGAGCTGTGGTCTCAGCTGGGCCCAGGAAGGGTTCAGTAGTCTTGTTTGTCTGCCCCTCTTTCCTCTCTTACCTAAATCTTCTTGTTACATCCCTCTAATACACTTACTAGGTTGTAAAACTATGTTATATTACATTTTCTTTACATTATATTCACATTAACTCACATTAACTGAGCAAACTCTGTAAGATACAACTCTTGCTACTTTTTCAACTCCATCCCATTTTTTCTTTTTCTCCTTTTTATGATAAAATTATTTTTAATCAGATTCCTTCAGATGTGTTCCAATTTCGGCAGCAACTACTTTGCACTTCCGTATCAGCAGCTACTTTATCACAGCTGTTATCAGTTTCTTCAGATGGACTAAACTCCTCCAGCAGCAGTTTGTATCAGAACGGAGCTTTAACTTCAGTTCACTTGTTACGTTGGAACAGGAGGTCAGCAGTGATGTCACATTTCACACTCCCACATACAGGAACTGAGAAGCCTTCAGAGGGTTAAAGTTGAACCTGAATGGACGTTAGCCAGGTGCATTGTGGGGAAAATCAGCAGCGAAAACTCCAGTGAGAAGTCTGCTGCCAAGCTCCTGTCAAACTGTGAAGCTGATAACTGCTGCAGGAGAAAAGAAAAGAGGCGGCCAGTGTTTCTCAGCCCGTTTTTGGATTTTTCTGAACAGAATCTCGGCGAGCAGCACCCTCTCTAATCTTTGGTGACTTCAATGTTATCTTCAGCAGGGCGGGTGGGGCTTTTCGGCAGCCTGAAAGGGGCTGGGGGGGTCTTCAGCGGGGAAAATCTCATTTTCTATTCAGTTCTGATGCTCTATTCAGAGTGGAAATGTCTTCTCATTACGCAGACCGTCCACAGAACATCAAATCATCACATATCAGTTGGATTATGTTATCAACCCAATTGGGTTTTTGTTTGGTGAGTCTCCAAAACCAAAGAGGGTGAGAGTTTGAACCAGAGTGACGTGCAGCCAGCGGCAGGAACCAGATTGGATCTCAGTTACTGAACGTTTCTGTTTGGACCAATGACTGACGGCTCCTCCTAATTACGCTTCCTCTCCGGCTCCTTTGTCTCCTGCCTGACTGTTGACTTTTGAGGGCCCAGTGTTTGCCCTTCAGACAGTCGCCTCCTTTGTACTCACTTTTTCATTAAAGTTGAAAATAAAGTAAGGAAAAACAGCTAAAAAGAAGTCAAATGAAGCTGAGATAACTCAGATGCTAAAAAAAAACAAAACAAAAAAAAAAAACTAAATTGGATTTATCATAATTGGAACAAAAACTGGGACTGTAAAAAAAATACAGAATGTAACTGTCACATATAGAGCTGTGCATCATTTTGAACCATCCTTGTCAGAAATTAAACTGCAACAACTCGCTTCAATTTAGTGTCCCGCTGACAGGAAATTGGACAGAATTGGAGTTCTATTGGAAATTAAAACATGAACAGCTGTACGTTTCCTGGAAATACTGAAGAAAAGATACGCTATTTATTGACTACTTATTGGAAAATAGCAGAATACTATTAAATAATGTAGGGGTGATTTTCAATAAATATTGATGTAATTATTGTGGTAAATGTCAAATGCATTACTTGGTTATTACCACCTACTTACCACCACATTTCCACAGCTGTGCTACATATAGATTTTCGTGGGTGCCTGTTTTTAAGTCGTGCAGTGATAAAGAATATTTTGTCAAATAAACACACAGTATGATAAAATATGTCATATGTCATAATATGTATTGTGGATGTTTTTGAGACCCATATCGAGGAAAATCTTGGTTAAAAGTAGGTTTGTGTCAACACCAGTAATCCTAATAATTCAGATCAGTGGCACGTGATGGCACGCAGCTTCATTAAGAACATTTCTAATTCACTTAATCTGAACCTCTAAGTCTAATTCACTCATTCAATTTCAAGATTCAAAGTTTTATTAAGTCAAGATTAAAGGCTTTGCACAAAGTCCACACAGCTTGTGTGCAGAAAGCAGCACATTAGCAGCAGCTTCAGCCTCCATCTGTGTCTACATGTGATGCATTCAGGGACGGTGTTGGGTGTAGGTCATGTTTCGGCAGCAGTCCAACACACTTTCAGTTTTACAATTCTAGACATAAATCATACAAATGCACATGTTTCACTCATGTTATGAGTCATCCCATGGCCTGTGTCGACAGACAGATGGTTTAAAGGGACCATGAAGGCTCCAGTATACTCGCCGCGCTCGACCTGTCGCGCGACAACGTGACGTCAAAATGATGTAGATCTCGCTGGCGCGCCAGGATTTCAGGCCGCTCGCGCCATGTCGCGCACCACTCTTTTTTTTCAGCGGCGCGCGACAAACCGGAAACAGGAAAATGAACGAGTTCAGGTACAGGTATCTGTGCGAAGATGAACGAGTACGAGGGCAGGTACAGGTATCTGTACGATCCTTCAATGAAGGAACACAGAGATGCCAGAAGGTTGGAAAGGAGGAGGCCATGTGCTGCAAAATGTGGAAGAACCTCCGCGATTTTTTATCTTATCTTATTGTTAAGTGTTATCTTATTGTTTATCTGTTTGCTAATAAACCGTGGTTTTACGTAAGTGCTGTCTGCTGTTGTTATGGTCAAAGACGAGTGAAATTACGTGGCTGAAAAACTAGCGTGACATAATGCTCAAAGCAGCATTAAGTTATAAAAACAGATAAGTTATTAAGGTAGATACAAACATACACTCTGGAATGTTGATG
>OMLP01013243.1:0-16176 GCA_900302685.1 Spondyliosoma cantharus | reverse complement strand
CCTTGCTTCCCAACAATGGCACCGCAGACACAGACAGTAAGACAATAGAGGCTGGGGCCGCGGCGTTTTTATGTGCGTGCATGCTGAGTGGCGTGGCGGCTCCAGACATCGTTAGGGCGCCCCTCGTGGGCTAATTGACTAATTAGGGTCACTCCACGTGGTCTCAACTGTCATGGCCGCCAACATGGGAGCATTGGCGCGGCCCTGTGACCATCTGGTGACCCACTTGACATGAGACACAGATGCACAAGTGGCTGAAACGTGGCGATTGTAGCGGCGTTTGCAAAACACGCAAACTAAAATCCAAATATCCAGGCTGATTCATTCAGATAAATTAATTTCTATCAAATTAAATCACAATGAAATAGAACCATTTATCACTTCGCAGGAGATCTGCAGGAAGCTCCATTAACGACCCTTGGTCCCTAATGATTTTTAAAAACGAGAGCACAGCGCACTCATACAGACACCTACACGCACTATAAATACATATCAAGCACAGGGTAATGCATGGTGGTGGTGTTACAGTAAAACATAGTACATAAGTGAGTCAAGAATGAACTCAGGTCAGTGTCAATCATGAGACAAGGCACCACTTATGCAACGTTTCATCTATTGTGCTTTCAGAAAGAGAGCCCCGCTTAATTCATTAGGAAGGCTTAATGTGACTGACATCCATGTGACGCTACTCACTGTAATTTATTCATACAATGCATTCAAACTTAATTCATCGTGGCTGCTTGGTTTTTGTATGTTCATTTTATTCTTGTCAGAGCCGCCGAAACACCACTTAGAGCGTTACAGAAGACTCAAAGTCATTTCCTAATCATAAAACAGCAGATCCCTCAGATCAGTCGACACATCGCTCTGATTCCACCGCGGTCTGGGTTATACGAGGCCCCTTTATTTCTGAAAACACACAACTGAATCATTAAACGAATCAATACGCGAGAATTAAATTTTGATGCAGGTATTCCAGTCTGTTTTTCTGCAGCTGTGGGCAAGGAGGGACCATCAGTTAGGCAGCAGCATAACTATCTGATATGTGGTATAAAAAGGCAAATACCAGTCAGATATATCATCCAGTCCTTAATGTGTGTTATAAATTCACATCATAAACGCATATGTCAAGCTAAAATGTCGGGTAAACACCATACACCCTTTACTATATCTCTGCACAGATGCATGACGGATGTACAGTAGACTGTGCAGATGTGTGTGCAGTGTAGCGTCAATGTCATTTGACAAACCCATGTCACCCCATCTGAAACTGTCAGGAACTATGAAAAACAGCCAATTTTTTTAGATTTACCACCATTGAGTTCAAGTACTGTATATCTAATGGGTTTCTGAAAAGTTCCCCTTCAATGTTTTTACCTTCTTTGACCCTTACCAGGTGTCCGTTTCACCAGTTTCCCTCTTTAAATGAATTATTAGCTCATTTGGATTGCTTGTATCTATGGATTTTCTTTTCTTTTGCCTCAAAAACACCTTCAAAGCAGTTTCAGCGCTCCAATGCGATAGATTTTTCCGAGCGCCATTCTTCTCACGGTTAATCCTTAGTTTGGTGTTTTAATGATGATGGTGGAGAGCGCTGTCTTTAATTTGGGCAAGATCTGCTGCAGAGGCCAGAGCATATGATTCACATAATTTCCATACTCATCAGATCAGCCTGTGAGCCCCGGTATGGAGGCAGCTGCATTCATTATATTCCTGCTCTCATTTATTTGGGTTTTTACTTTAGGTTTTCCACCTACTAGTGCAGATATATGTGCTTCCTGTCACTTGCTATGTCAAATGACTGACAGAGGTTACTGCGCCGAAACATAGCAACAAGTTCTCTTAACTGAAACAACCCATGGAAGCATTTCCAAAGCAGTTACAAATTACTGCCCTGGGAACAAGCTCTGTTTAAGGTTTGGTGAGGTTTAGAGAAAGATCATGGCTTAGGTCAGGGAAACATTGTGGTTTGTGTTGAAATGACCACTTTGATAAGGTTGTGGGACCTTCGTCATCATGGTTACAGTACTAAATACTTGCTTAAGGTGAGGGAATGACTGTGGCTATGATTAATAGGCCCCAAAGCTGATTGTGGGTAGAAACAAGAAACAAACAGCAGTTAAAGTCTGACTGTGGCCCAAGTCCAACCACCCTGACATCTTTCTTCCACAAACTTGTGGTTTTGATAGTGGTGTTATATTTTCTCACAATTTTACCTAGTCCTGCCTCACTTTCCTGAGATTGGCTAGTAATTGTTGCCTCTACCAAGGTTGAAAGGGTCCATTATAACCCAGAGCTCTACTCCACGGTTCTGTTCAACCCAAACCAAGATCTTTTTCTAAACTTAACCAAGTAGTATTTTTGTTGCCTTAATCCTAACAAAACTACGCCTGAAGATTGAAAAGACATATTTTTGAAATGCTAATTGTAAGTCAACAACCAGTGAATCTAAAATTGATAAGTGAACATTTTCACCCACTCGTCCACCTCAACCTGCTCCCTACATGGATGCTTCTTGCTCTTTCATCACCTGACTCCCTGAAGGCTTTCAGTCAGAAAGCTTTCTATAAAAAAAGGTACATTGCACTTCAGTGCATAAAAGCTGCAATGATTATCGAAAGTAAAAGTGTTGAAAATGTAATTTTCTTGTGTGGCCAATAAAAGGTGGGAAGTCAAGAACAAAAGCCTTCTGGCAGAGTAAGTACTTGCCAAACATAGCACAGTAGGGAGGGAAACGAATAAGGCATAATAACATCACCTGACTTGGCCACTGGAAGGCTTTGTGAATTGAACATATACATATAATATATAATATAATATACAGTATGTAGTCTTGGGCAACACAGTTGACAGGATAAAATGCTGCCACTGCAGATCACTGATAGGCTCACATTTGTTCCTGTCATAGGATAAGAACCATATTGACATTTGCACAAAATGTGTCATGTCCTTCGTACGACATGCTTATTACCTGACATATCAAGTTAGCCGGTGCCAGTGACTGAAGTCCAAGACTGCGTTTCAACATTTGTACGTCTGAAAACAGTGGATGTTTTTAAGGAGAACTTGTCAGCGGTGTTAGTGGCGCCCAAAATAGGTATTTTAAGCCAAAAACGTGATATTTTCCTAACCCTAACCAAGGGGATTTTGTGCCGAAACCTAACAAGCGCAAAAGCAAATTGTTGGCATGAGATAAAATTGAAAATTTGAAGAAAAGTAAAGAAAGAAATGTAAAGTTGCAACATAAAAGCGTGTAAAGTTTCAACATATCTTGTGTTAGGTTTAGTTTTAAGGCACCTACTGAAACAAATGAAACAGATTGTAGCTTTTTTTTTCTCTTGGGAGGACAGTTTCATATGTAGCTACCCAATATATGGGCTTGAAGAGTTGATGGTGTGCAGGAGCTTCCATCTGATATTACCTTATTGTCCGGCTCCAAGCCAGGCTTGCGAAGATTACTTTTCATTTTGTAAAAATTTCAAAAGGAGCTAAAAATCCTCCAACAGCGATTGAAACGTGAGTGACGAAGGTTCAATTCCTACAAATACAAGCACAAAATATATTTTCTCACCTAACCTCGGAAGATTTAAGTGTTATTTGTGCAGTGTTGGGATATCCATCATTGAGATTTCTGCTACCACCACAGTTCAGCTGAAAACTGTTCACAGTGAGGTATGTGAATTATAATGGAGGCACGCTCCTGCAGATATTTTCTGAATATTATTTTTTTAATACTGTTAAAATATTTCTGCATGGTTAGATACCACAGAGGTGAGTCACAACTGTTTGGTCATTTCTGTGAACCGGCCCTCTTCACACCCTTGTGACAATATACCTAAGAGCAGACAGGGTAGGCATCCAGTGGACAGACACACTGTAAGTAGTTCTCTGGGCTGAGCTACAGTAAAGCAGCACATTACTATGATATACTTATGCTCTCCATTCATACACTCAGTCATGACGCTGAATCTTATTTAATGTCACGAGCCACATTTGCCTGGAGTGGAGCCCTACAAGCTGAGCTCCGAGAGGAAAGCACTGAAGTCATCTTTCTTTCCCCGCTGTCTCCCTCTGTTTCTGCTCTCCTCTCCCTCTGTATCTCTCTATCTGCCTCTCTGCTGTGATCGAGCCCACCACCCCCACCCCTCCCTTCCCTTTCTCCCTCTTCCTCACACTGTCTTTCTCTATCTACGCCTCTCAACCTCTCTCTCTTCCCCTCTGCAGTCAGTGAATTCCCTCGGGTTCGACAGCGGGAGACTATTACACTCACAGACGGATTCGCTCTCCTCCAATTTCTCTCTGTCCTCTTCCTCCCAGCTCTCCCCCTCTTTCATCATCCCCCTCTTCTCCTCCTCCTGTGCTCTCAGGCCTATCCCCCCCCCCTTATTCATTACCTCCATCGTCCATGAATGTGTGTGTTTGTGCATTTTTCTGTGCACGCATGCACAGGTCCTCCAATCCTCCCCCCTCCTCCTCCTACTCCTCCCTCCTTCCCTTTCTCTTTCTCCTTCTCCTTTTCTTCAGTCAATATAATTGGCATCGCAGGAGAGCTCCCTGCAGAGTATGCTAAAACAGCAAGCACAAAAACAGAGGGAGAGCGGAGAAGGAGGCAGGGTGGGAGAGAGAGATGTGGATGAAGGCTGAAAGACGAAGAGAAAAGCAAGAGGGGAGGACAGGAAAGCAGAGAGCTTGGAAGAGGGAAGAAGAGGATGAGAGGCGAACAGAGGAATGGACTTAAAAGTGATGAGAGGGGAGGCGATATAAATATAGAAAATAGAGGGAAGAAGGTTGCATAAAAAGAGAGGAGGGCAGAGAGAAAGAACATGGTGAAAAAAAGGTGACTTGGCAAAATACAGAAGAAAGGAAGAGTTGAAAGTAAAGAGGGAAATGAGGAGTGTGGGAAAAGAAGGGGGGAAGAAAAACAGAGGGATGATGAAGAAAAGAGGAGAAATAAAGCAGTGAAGGGAAGCAGGGATGAGAGCTTCAAAAAGACAAATAAGCTGTAAAAAGAAGCAACAAAGAGGCCTAAAATAAAAGAAATTGGAATGGCTCGGAGAGACAAAAACAGCAAACAAAAAGGAAAAGGAAGGGAAAGTTAAGAGACAGGAGGAGAAGGGAGGACACAACCAAAAGCAGATGCAATAGAGACGAGACAAAGAGATCCACAGAGAAGAAAATGAAGAAGAAAAATAGAAGAGAAAAGTCTTGACCATAGCAATCAGCAACCAGGGAAACCAGAGCGCATCCATTCAGAAACCAGCCAGCCACTCAAGGCAAATTCAGCCATATATCTCCCCCTGACTAGACACACAAGTGCCAAACCACATTAGACTGCAAGACAACCATCCTGAAATAACCCAGACCTCAGTCGCAGCAGCACTCTCTCTGTCTCTGCCTCCACAGGCTCTCTGCAGGTTTCAGAGGGAATAAATTAGGAATTTTTTTTTGAAGTTATAGCCAATATTTTACTGTAAAAGTGCACGTCTTATCAGCCCGATCCGCAGATTCTTCACAGTATATTCAGCAAAGAAGAATCCCCCACCAGTGAGACCTTTCTATTTGTCCTAATTAACCAACACGATGTCAGGAGCAGGAAATGTTCCTGGCATACTGCACATTAATCAAAACTCGAGTGCGGGAAACAAACACCAGCAAGATGCCAGTGAGAGTCCTCTCCAGAGAAAGCGAGCCGAGCCAACACCTGCTCGCCCACCGTCCACTCATTTGGAGGCAACAGAGGGTTGAAAGAGTGCAAAGATTACTGACATTACAGTACTTACATTACCCAAGATTACGCCATCACATGACTTCTGGCTAATGAGACTCGCACTAATGAACTAATGAATCTCCCGCGGCAGCTCCGGGGTTGCTGAAATGAGATGTGGCCTTGTGGAGTCTAAATGTGACATGTGTACGGCTGCAACTAACCTTTGTTTTCATTATTTTAATCCGTCAATTGCTTGTTGATTGGTCGATCACTCATGCTGGAGATAAAATGAAGACAGATGATCATCGCAAGCTACACGACGTGGGCCTCGAACTTTCTCACTCGGTCTGAAAAATCATCCAAAACCTCAAGTATCCTCTCGCTCTATCTCCTCGACTATCCATTTATCGCTCATTTTCCACACACTTATTTTCTTGCCGTATGTTCACTCAACCTTGTGGCTCATGTGTCAGGTGGAACTGAGCGTAAGGGCACTTATTCTCAAAGGCTTCTCTTTGATCTAATGCAGCTTGGATTGTACCTCATTTAAATGTTGGCACCTGCCAAATGCATAAATGTAAATGTGAATTTGCAGATTCGAAGCTTAAAAAAAAGGCAACAGCTGGGGCCGGCAAAGGTTAGGTGATTTCACTGGAAGAGCCACAGAAATGTCAATTTAGTGCTTGAAATTGTCACAGATTAATTAAAGCGGCAATGTGAAAACGCTGCATAATTTAAGAGGGGTCAATCGTAGTGATTATCAGCTGAATCTGTAGCTTCCCTCGGATTTATGGAGCTTCAGAGTGAGTTCCAGCTCATTGTTTAGCTTGTCTGGGCCCAGACTTTTACTTGTTGGTCCACTCTCACTGCTCCCACAGAGTAGCAGCAGGCGGCAAAAAAGTTTGAAAAAACCTACTGTATGCTGTCTGCTCAGGACCAAACAGAGGATAGGCACAGTTAGCATCTAGCTGATAGACAGAGTCAAGCGTTCAGCAGCAAAAGACGGTAGCCATATTTCCCTCAGGGGTTGGTGGAGACCAAAAACAAAGCTAAAAGGAGAGCGGAGGGGGTTGTAAGACAGGGACATGGGAATACTGAACATATGGGAACACAGTGAGAAGAACATAGATAGATAGATAGATAGATAGATAGATAGATAGATAGATAGATAGATAGTATTCTTTTAGACGATTAGAAAGAATAATTCCAAAATTAGACAGGGCTCCAGGGTGCGACTATTTTGGTCACACATGCACCCGAAAATCAGGTGCAGCTAAATATTTTCATTGGTCACACCGATGCACCTCATCAGGTCAGACTGAAAAAACGCATTCAAGACATTTTTGTTCTTGTTGCATGTGCCGTGATTTAAGTGAAGAACAACATTTATCTGGACCTTTATCCCATAATTTGATCTGAAATTCAATTGAAATGGATGTACCAATGCAACCAGAGTAAAAAATTAGTCTGGAGCCTTGAATTAGATAGCCTTGTTGGCATATATAAGCTTAAACTATTGGAAAACTTGTAATATTTGTAATAAAACAAGAAGTTCCATGTTGATATATACAGTATATTACTTTAAAATCATATCCTATCCACCTGTACCTCTTCCTAAATGAATGCGATGTATGAAAGAACCAATATTTTAATTAAACCAGTTCATCAAGTCATCAGGAAATGAATCGTGTCGACACTAGACACATAGCCTAGCACTGACATATGTATCGCTTCCAAAGAAAACATGACACCTGTTTTTATACCCTAGTGCACACCGTGTGTTGTTAGCAATCTAGAAGATCTCCTGCAAAATCTGACTTGATAGGAAACTGTGTAAATGCAGCACAGGGCCCCTCAGAGGCTGACAATCTTCTTGGTAATAGTGTCATTTGTTTATGGTAATTACTTCATTGTCAGAATGTGGCGAGGGTTTACAGATCTTGCGAAGCTACAAATAGAGGGACTATGCAACTGCCAAAAGCAACTTATTTGCGATTCAGTACAGCTAATAAAAATTCCAAAATTATGAATGGGCAGTGTAATAAAAAAGACAACATGAAAGTATTTGTTAAGGAACATGAAGTCCAATTTTGTTTACTAAAGCAGAAATAATGAATAAAACATGTCACAGTCTATTGTACTTCTAACCCTGGCCTCCTCTGAAATAATCTAAGAGGAGACGAGCAGGACAAAGAGACATATCATATAGTGCTGGAAAAATAAGACCTTTAATACGGACATTTCATGCATTTCACAGTTATCATGGCCTTGAATTTAGATTTATTTTAAGGCTTTTGCAATTTTAAAGACCCACGGATGCTCTCTCTTGCTCCGTATTTCTTATTTTCCCTCTGTCTCCTCTGACTCTGCTTTCACTCCCTCGCTTTGTGTGTCTCTTTCTCCCCCTACCTCTATCTAATCTTGTTTTCTGAAGCCACGGAGGCCAGAAAAAAAGGAGAGGACAGACTCTATTCTATTCAAATCCAAAGCCGAGCGAGCAGACTCAAATCCAACCCAATCGCATTTATAGCCGGGTTCCGCTCCAAATGGTAATTTGTAGACTGTCTATTGGCTCGGGCGCCGGGCCTCCTGTGATTGACACTACGACTAAAACACAGCTGAGTGAGTAAGTGGAGGAGGAAGAGATGTTGACATCATGTTGCTGTGATTATTTCACTTTCTGCAATTATTTTTCTTTGTTTCATGATCATGTATTTCCAGTTATAGCTGATCCTCCACATTGACCGGGATTTACAGATTGAGTTTCTCACTTATATGCTTTTTCAGTCATGGTAACGTGGCTCTATGGTGGCAATGTTGTTCTGTTGGTCTACCACATTTGTCCAGAAGACATACATATCTTTAATACAGACATTCATGGTGACTGGAGCATCCAGCCCAATGACTTTGGTCAGCCCTTGACTCTTCCCCTCCTTCTGGTGAAGAGTTATGTCATATATGTTAATACGTTGCTTATCTAAGTTACATGTCTAAACATAGTTATTTTAATCCAAAGTTTCTATTCCAAAACCTATCCAAGCGATTTTGGTGCCTAAACTTAACCAAACTGTAATGTTTTCACAAAGTTAACAACAGTCCAAAAGTCATCCAAATGACCACTGTTTGTCAGCAAGCTTTCTTTTGAAAGTCTAACTGAACGTTGCATATTAAATATTCTTTCTTAACTTAATCACAGAGCCATTCAAATACAAAACTGATGCTGCAGGGGCAGATTCAGACCAAGCCACAGACCAAGCTGCTGTATTTGATGATGAATGAACATTCTATCCATTAAACATCGCCGTTGTTAGCATTTGAAGCACTGCTGTGGCCAGATACAGCCATAGACCAGCGAGTCCATATCACACAAAGGGTCGAGATACAGGGAAACTACATTCAAATAAAGTTCTCCATCACACGAAGTGTTGAAAATAGTTGCGGGCATCAATTTTGAGATATCAATGTTTGTCTCAGGCACTGTAAATGAAAGACAAATCGACAAAAGCTCCTTTTATGCGTTATGGAAGTTTCAATCTCTGAACTGAAGGCTTTTGAAAATGACTGTTACCTTGGACATGCTACTTTTAGAAAAGAAAAGGGTTTCATAACTTGAAAAATAGTTGAGGAAGTTCTCCATTGCATTATGTTTATCGAGTTTAAGATCATTTCAATATGACTCACAGCAATTCTGGGCAATCACTGAGTGTCTACGACCAACCTGAATCATATAGATCAAGGTGAAGTAAACCTAACTGGCTGTTTTAGCATAAAGACGTTTGACCTGAGCTGGAGGCAACCAAAGGCAGTTAGTCCAGTTACCTCGGTTATACTACTTACTGTCATTTCTGTGACCACATGTCTGCTGTTCAAACGTATCTGTCCAATGGTTCCTGCTAATAAGCAAGAAGACGGTTTCCCAAAAGACTGACATCCTCCACTGGCCTTTCCAACTCAAATGTTGCATAAAATCTGCTGCATCGCTATATTTCTCTGTTGATAGATCTCTGTGCTAACGCTGTCATGGTCTGGGATTCCCCCCCGGGCAACCAGCGCTTTAAAGTGTATGCAGTCATGGCTGCGCTTTGGGAGAACTCATCCCACAAACGGCAGGTGTTGCATCACTGTTCTATTTCTTGTTTTTTAATGGATTTACTTCACTGACAGTGAAGATGTTTGTCTCTTTATTTTGAAACCGCTTTATAAATAGGCATTTTATCATACTGTCTATCACGTCTAACACTCTGAATCATTAATATTTATACTTAGTGCTATCCAAGTGGATCTAAAAAGCCCCGTTTCAGTGTGAAAGAAAAATATGCATGATGATGTTTGATGAATAAATTCACCTTTTTCAGCTACAATACAAAATAGTACATGAGTCCAGTTGTGTAGTCTGGTTTATTGAAGTAGGAACACTATGAGGTCCCCCACCCACACACACACACACACACACACACACACACACACACACACACACACAGATAGGAAGCAATCTTACAATCCATACTTCAAGTCTTTTCATAAGCCATCCCTGAGTCATGTACTGTGTGTCCCATTCTGTTCGACGTTCAAAGAGGAGGTTGTAAAACAGTTTATTGTAATGAATGCAGTCAGCTAGGTTGAACACTCTTAACTTGTTCAGTCACTATAAAGAGATTAATGGGCAAAATAGGCCCATTACAGTGGCTTGGGGACCCCGACTGCAGCGAGGTCCGGGCCCCCATGAATATTGATGAGGATGCCGTGGTATTACTGCAGCTTTTCCTCAAGTGCCTCGTGCACTTTTGCCCATTTGATTAACACCAAGCCTTGAAGGAAAACAGCTTCATTTCGCTGCATATTTTTCTTTGTGAAATAATCTCCCTACAAGCAATTCAAGCAGGTGGCGGTTTATTTGGCTTTTTTCAACAGCTTCAGGAGTCTGTCAGGTGGATGAATGTGCGCAAGTAATCATTGTTTTTAGTTGTCTCCTTGCAAGTGTGTTTGCTTCTCTCTCTCCCTGTTGTGACACATGTGTAACTCTCCCATCTTTATCTTCTATCTTCTCTGTATAATCTTCATCTTCTGCATGATAGACACGCGGCCCGGATCGATGGGTATGTTCAACACTCATACCATTCCCCTCTCATCCCTAATGCATGCCGCAGTAGATTAGTCACAATACACAATTTGTTCTCTTACTCTCTCCCCCATTGGTGTCCTACAATATGACTTATCCTCTATCACATGTCATCTCGGAACATTCGTCTTTACATCAGAAAGCAATAATAATCTTGGATTATGCAGGCACCAGGGCCGATGCTTCGAAGTAACTAATGATCGTATGGATTTTTGTTGTGTACACTGGGTGAGAAGATTGTGTGTGAGCTCCCATCGGGCTGACAGAGACAAATAGAGTTTTGTATAGACTTCCCAATAAGGGTTCCTGCACCCATCAGCTCGCACACGACTCTCTTTCCACTGCTGGAGAACTAGAGCGGCACCAATGCTGGATTAGCGTCAGATTAACATTAGTCCTGTCCTTGGGGCATTCAGATGGATGCTCATTGCAGTATCATTTGTTTTATGCAATCCCTACCACGTAGGATAAGCTCTAATTTGTCACAGTATCTTCTTTTGCTCACTCACTCTTGGCTGTGTGCTACGAGATGCGACGAGATGATGCAAACAGCTGAGGCCAAGACTTCTGCAACAAGACAGAAAATGATTGTGAGCGATGTGGTCAGAGTGGCTCTCAGCTTGAGCTAGGTCACTCTATTCACGCCACATGGCTAATGATGGTGAGAATGTCCATTAATCCTCACAGTCTTCTCTTCTGCGGTAAATGAATGTTTCAGTGCTAGAGCTTTCCTGCCGCAGTAGAATCTGCTGCAACAGAGGGACAGAAGTCAAAATCATTGGTTCCACTGGCCCTGCAGGGAGTCTTAGAACTAGCTGGCAGGGAATTATGAACCACAGCAGAGAAAAAAGGGTCTTCAAAATATTAAACGCTAAATTAAAGCTCAAATGGGCCCATTTTACTGCTGGTCCAGCTTCGTTCCTCTTGCATCAGCACCTTCTTAAGGCCTTAAGGAAACACTTGAAGTCCAGCTGGATTAAGATTGCATCTTTGTTTCTGCTGCAGCATACGTATGTGTTCTGTAAAACACTTTGTCCTGTTTTATCCATTGAGAAAATGTCAGAAACCAAAAGGGAGGTAATGATTTCAGATGATCTCTTCAGGCTCCTTGATGGTGCCTACATTTGAAATATTTTTTTTCGGAATACAGTTAGTTCTCCGCTGTGTAAATTGAACCATTCACCAGCTCATATTATATTAGAGTTGGGACTCAAGAACCGGTTACAGATGAGAACCGGCTGTAAATTGTCTGTTGGAGTTTATCAGTTCTTTTTCTCAATCCCCCAAACAAACATTCACTGGCAAAATAGTGTACTGCTAATGTCATGTTTGCAGCCTGGATAGCTAATAACTGCATAAACAACCTGCATATACCTTCTTCATCCTAACCCTCGACTTCAGCACGGTCCTTACTCTTCAATACCAACACTAGCAACACACTTTCAGGCTTGTTAGCTGCAGCGCGAGTATTTTTACTTTGTCTTTTGGTCCCTGACCAAACACAGACATAATCCTCCAGCGGCTGAGAGTGAAACGAGTATTTCTCATCCCCAAAGACCTTTTTCATTCATTTTCATGTAAAGTAAAGGATTTAAAATTCGAAAAAATACTATTTACTTATTTATTTTTGACTGACTTACGATAACTAAATGTGATTTCAGTTGGACTTTAATAGTGTTGCGTTTCATACTTGCTGTCAGACTAGTTGGAAGATTTCACACCTTATTTGCCTTTATAGCAAACACCCCAGAGGCTTACTGATGATAAGATTGGCCATTTTTGCTGTGTAACCTCAGTGTTTTCTCTCTGCTCACTTTTATCTGTTTTCGATATTGTCTACCTATTCATCATTCTTCGCCCGCGCTGAAATGCCACTGGAGGAAGCGCCATTAAAGGGGAAATGGAGGTTGAATATGTCTCGGCTGTGGCTCTGAAATCAATACGTCTTTGAAAAGATGGGCTTATCAATAGATGGTGGCTGGAGCAAATCGGTAGTGCAGGCTGTTTAGCTGGAAGACGCTGAGGAAGATGACACACCTGCAGCTCGTGTAAATGCCAATCCCTGTTTAGCTCGATATCCACCAGCGAGCATTCTTGTGTGAATTTGTCGTCCAAACCCAAAAGGCGCTGACCTGTTTGATTTGAGGGTCGCTGGTCAAAAGTGCAAATGATGACATCAGCCGGTCAAAGTAACAAAGATGCTCTGACAATATCTGGCGTGCCCTAGTTTCTTCTCCTCCTCTATCACTGCCACTTCTTTTTCTTTTAGCTTTATTGAGAGAAACCACAGTACTGCGCCCACACACACACAGATAATGTAATATGCTACAGGGCTCACACACTGGGAGGCTGCGTCCTGCTAAATGTCACGCCTTTAAATTGATATGAGGATGTCACTTGTGGTCAACAGCTGGACAGGAAATAGAGCACACTGCTTGCTTCTTCTCTTACACCTCTTTGATCCAATTGTCTTTCCCTTTATGGTTCAACGAGCTGAGGGTAACACAGTTTTACTCATTGCAGTTGCTCGAGGTTGTATTGAATTTTTGCTGCAATGTGTCTCCACATGTAGAGGATTTTTTCCCCCACTCATACGAGCCACAATTTCCCTGACTCCATTCTATCTGTATGACACAGTGCCCAGCCTTGGGATAAGGAAGTGAGCGGAGGACTTGGGGTTTATTGGTTGTGGTGATTGCAGCTGGATATGCCTCGCCGCATTAAACTCAGTACCTCAGCCAGCGTATAGCAGTAGCCAGAAGCACAGGAGAAGCCTGGAAGCCAGTGCTGCAGTCTGCACGACACAACTGCATCAAATCACAGGCTGGCTATTGTCCCTGTAGCCTATCGAGGGGGATATAGGGGGGAAAGAGAAACAAAGACAGGCTGTGCATAGTAGGGTGTTTTCACAAAAACACTGCCATGATTCACGTGATTCATGCATCTCAAGAGTTTCTTAGCTTTGGTAAGTCTTGACCACATGCAGTGGCCGTAGTTTCAGTTTAATGTGACATTTTATGGTGCTGGCATTGATTCAGAAATGATTTCTGGATCTTGTGCCAGTGGTATTACTCTGTAAAATGCCAAATAATGTTTTCCTTCATCCCTCTCAAAATATGGCATTTTGACACATAATCCCCCAGAATAGGGCTGGGCAAATAATATTGCAATATTTCCCTGCTATATCGCGATAGACAATACATATGTTGCTATTTTGGTCCACTCAAGCACTAATATCGCCACCTTGCGGTGTTTCCCACACATAGACTTTACTTTGGCAGGCGATCAAGGTATATTAACAGACATCAATTATGCCACATCACGATTTAATGAGATCCAAATCTAAGATGATATACAGTCAGTTACATCACTATGGCGATATAATACCATTATATTGCCCAGCCCTAGCCAAGGACTTTATAATAATTTGTACCAAAGACAAAAACAGGTGCCGGCAGAAAGGCTCAGGGGAACAATAGTCCTTTCTGAATAATGACACTCTTTCTTACCTTAATGCTTCCTAGAGGCTCATAAGGAAGGTGAGTAACATGGGAGCTGCTTGCTGAAGAAAACCAACACTAGCTCCTCTTTATCCCCTTTGCATCTCTACCTATAGAGATATCCTCTGTTCCCCTCCTGCATCCTAACCCAACCCCATAAGCGGCGGAGTCACTCCCTGCTAATGTTGACATTGCATCGGAAAAACTGACAGTAGTTGTGCATCCTTCCCACATTCCTGTAGTCGGAGTGCTGGAAAGATGAGTCCGTATCCTGTTCGCTCACGGATACAGGAACCAGTAACACCATCTCCTGTGGCAAGTCAGATTGCATGTCTTCATTGGCGAGATGGGGTGGCAAACCCTTCCCAGGAGATGTGTGCCCCCGAGCTTGAGGTCATCATCGTTGGTGCGAAGGGTCCTCGCTGAGGTCAACTTTCAGTGTCAGAGGTCGGATGTGGATTGAGGCAGTTGGAGGGAGACCACTGGGGCTGATCTGTCAGGGGCTTGAGCCTGATGTCTAACTACTTATTATGTGTGTGTGTGTGTGTGTGCGTGCTTGTGTGTGTGAATTATCTCCTCAGGCAGCACAGAGCGGCGGACACAAGACTCTTCTGTACGGACATGCCATCCTCCTGCGGCATTCCTTCAGCTCGA
Organism: Spondyliosoma cantharus; assembly: GCA_900302685.1. Lineage (NCBI taxonomy): Eukaryota > Metazoa > Chordata > Actinopteri > Spariformes > Sparidae > Spondyliosoma > Spondyliosoma cantharus. The sequence goes on along the minus strand of OMLP01013243.1, from coordinate 1,196 downwards.
TGGTAAGAGCTAACCATCAGTGTCACCATCATCAGAACAAGAAATTCAAAGCTGATCAGCAGGAATTTAATGGAAACTTCACCAATGGTACAAATTTAGGGTGAAACATGTGAGAAACATAGTTTAAAACATAAAAAATAAATAACAATTTTGATCTATTTGTGTTGAAGAGATATACAATAAAGTTAGTGTGCTAGCCCCAGTCCTGAACACCTCTTTCTCCCAGGTGCTAGCAGTGTTAACACCAACACTCAGGGGAGTGTAGCTAGCTGCATGGCTAACTGAGCTAAGACGTTAACAGTAGCTACAGTCATGCAATAATCAGCATATCTACAATAATTTGATATGCTGCTCCTATTTATTGGGAGTATAACTTCACAGTGGCCAATTCTTACATATTGCACCTTTTAAATTGTAGTCACTCCTCTGTATAGTGGTGTCAAAAGTACCGAAATAGGGATAAACATCGAAACACTGTGTTTTGATGGGCAGCATGGTATTCCTATAACACTGTTGGACTCAACTGACCTTTTTTATTCCCCGCATTCTTCTCCCTTTTCAAAGCCTGCCGCCTACATTCCCCACAATGCTACTTATGCTACTGTTTTCACATATGCAGTCGTACTCCCCGAGACTTGTAAACACACTTTAATGTGTAAAATTGGTGGAGTTAGCCTTTAAACATGAACATCAGCATTTGAGCGAGGTCTACTGGATAGAGAGAGTGTATATGACGTCTGTGTGGTTTGATGTGTGTGTTGACCACAGTACCTGGCCTGTTTGAAGACATCAAGGTCACAGACAGATAAGCTGTCCTTTGATGTCGGCCTGCAGGAGGACTCAACAGGTAAAAGAACACCTTTGGCATGGTTTGCTTTCATCCGCCTCTTTTCCCTCTTTCATTCTCTCCGGCTCTGTCTCTCTTTGTTTGTCACTCTGTATGTCTCCCCCTGCCTTTGTCTCTCTCTCTCTCTCTCTCTCTCTCTCTCTCTCTCTCTCTGTCTGAACCTCATTTGTTCATCATGAGCGCATGTTTTCTTTTTCTTCCAGCACCTCAGATAATATTCCCTGCGGAGAACTGTAGACATAGTGATGATTAAATCTCTGCCACACATTCGATAGTCTTGTCGCGGGATCCTGATACGAAGACTTCCTTATTTTGCAATTGTTATTTATTACATGCCGTGCAGCAGATG
>OMLP01013242.1:0-23988 GCA_900302685.1 Spondyliosoma cantharus | reverse complement strand
CAGATAACCTTTTGTCTCCTTAGCAACCAAGGCCAGTAGATATACTCGCTCTTCTTGGACAGACAGATGGTCTCCTATTAGATTATGTTACATGTGGGCAAAAGATCACCCATCATGACTTAGGATGACATAGGTAAACATAGTTTCTTGTTTAGTTTCCAGTACCCAATAGAATCCATACGTATAGATGAGTGAAGAGTACTATATTTGGACACTTTGTAAGCCTTGTAGGTTTGTTAAGGGTTAAATACTCCAATGAATTGTCCCTACAGAATTGGTCTGGCACTACTACTGATATCCTTGATCAAGGAAAATAGGCAAGACATGTTTCAGCGTAATACAAGTCTCACACACCTTCTCCAGTAACGAGTTGACCAGTTCTCAAGAACTCCCTCACAACTCGTATTCTCAGTATTTAAATGCGCATCAGTGAACACTGTTCAACTCGAGACATAGAACACGGTTGCAAAAATCATCAAGTATGACATTTGTTTTATATTCATGAATCTCTTACACAAGTGATGAATGTATGTGTGCTTAATGATGTTATTTGATTACAACGTATCACAGATGCTGTCATTTTTGCAGATACCCCGCGTTCCGTAAAATCCCAATCTGCAGAGACTTGCATGCGGAGTGTTTTTGCATTTTGCTCTGTCGCTTTCAATTGTTGCACACACAGCACGAAGATTATGGCTACTCTAACAATGTAGGGATTGGAGAATCCATGAATATTTTAGTGTCTGGTAAAAAAAAATGATGTAATGGTGATGTAAGCCACTGAAAGCCGTTAGTCTGAACAGTTTAAACCTGAGCCATTTTTTTTTTCTGCTCCAATTCACCTTTTTCAGTCAGATCCTTAAGGTCCTCGTTGTGCTTCCGTAATGGCCGCACATACAACATGGTAAGTGTTTGCTTGTCTGTGTTTGTGTCACGAATGCTTACGTGCCTCAGCATGGAAATTAATGTAAAACCGTTGAGATTCGCTCATTCTATATGATGGACCAGGACAAGGGCCTTTGCTATTCACTTTGAATGTCTGTTCAACACTGATGTCAGCCTTTCAACTGCTGGAATAAAACATCGCAGATCCCTCGCACAGTAGCCCTGAGCTCCACCATACGTTTGCATACAAGGATCTGAGCCTTAGCGGAGCTGACAATATCACTTCATGAGTCACTGTACGCACAGTGGCAATCCTTTGATCCCCATCATTTTGACTGCTGAATGTGAGACACACACACACACACATACAGTGAGAGGCATCTCGGCCCTATCAAAAGGGGAGGCTGCTGCACTGGATAGGAGTGGTGGGAAGTAACAAAATACATTTACTCAAGTACTCCACTGGAATTTTGCGTTACTTACTCAATCTTATGTTACATAATACTGTTACTGTGCTGCAATTTGAGGGGAAAAATGACTTTTTTGGACATTTATTTAATGATGTTAGTTACTTTGCAGATTCAGATCAATAATACAAAATACGTTTTCAGAATGTAGAAGTACTTTAAGTTTTAGTACTTTTTTTGTACATTTACAAGATCTTCAACTTTCAGTAGACTAATCAATTAGTGAATCAATAGAAAAGTAATTGCCAACGATATTGGTAATCATTAAAGACATCACGTTGAAACTGGGATGGTTGTTTTCTACTACTGTATGTACTGTGATTTTATGTTTAAGTGTTAAGTATCTATATTCCAATAGTAATCACTGTCTGGTCAGTAACCTGTGTCTGACCTCCACTGCTCATGCAGTAAAAGAGAAAAATCAGTTTCTGGTATCCCTGCCCACTCTATCCAATCAGGACAGGGACCTCCATAAAGACACAGTCCTGTCTGCTTGTGCACATGCAGAGATCAGGATGCTCCTGAAAAAAAGAAAGATGTCGTGCAAGTGTGGTGACGTAGAGAGGAGGAAGGGGATTACCATCTGAACTGGAAGTTAGCTACAACAGTTACAGTCTTAATCTAGAAAATTTGCATTGGATTAATCATTGATTTCAATAATCATTAGTTGCTGCCATGACTTTTGCTTAAGTAGGATTCTGAATGCTGGACTGTTGGTTGCAACATTTCCACACAGTGCTATTGCTGCTTTTACTTATGTATTAGATCTGACTACTTCCTCCAGCAAAGCTCAATAGAGACAATTAGAACAGGAAGCATTTAGTGATTCATGCAACATTTGACACATCCCAGTGGATCTCCCCACCCCATCCTTTCCCTCCCTTTCTCCCTCTCTCTCTCTCTATGTTCCCTTTCTTTCAATCAGTCCCTCTGTGCATGCGTATGTCTCTTACAGGCAGATGAGAATGAGACTCCTCCATCCTGTTCAACTCCATTAAGCAGCTAGTGTGCCTCAGTTCACCACCAATCATAATCTGCTCATGGTGAGAGGAACTATTCAGCATGAATGGGACTTGACGGCAGAGAGTCACATTGAGTTTTAGTGAGGGAGTGTTTGTGTGTGCGTCTGGGTGTGTCTTCCTTAGAGAGTGTCAAACTGAATTATTTGCATGTCACATCTAACACAGGTAGGTCATACCTGGACCGGTGTCAGACGTGGATCGCTATCACTATCTGGCGGCAGACGCAACATTTCTCAGCACATGGCTGACTGCTTTTTCAATTTTTCCACTCCTAACTCCCAACCTCGAGAGCGTCGCAGCTTCCGTCTCACCTCGGCAGGGGATGGGGATGGGGGGGTCAGATCAAGACTCCCCCCATGTGCAGACCTAACAGTGGGACACAGCAAGTCTTGTCAGCCACCACCGCAGCACCTTATATTGATGAATCCTGCCCGAATTTGGATGCGACAGACCGACGTGTCACTGCAGCAAATAGCTATTCCCCACATCTCTCAAGTCAACAAGATGGATCTATTGCTGTGCGGCTTCAGTCAGAAGTGTTCATGTGGTTTCTCTGTTTTTGGAGGCTTATCGCGGGATTTTTGTTGCTGCCACCAAGAATTGAAAGAGATTGACAGAGAGGGTAAAAAATGTGCACAAGAAAGGCAGTGAGGGAAACACAGATGCAGGAGAATGGATGTTATGCTTTCTCTTTCCCTCTTCCACCCTCTCGAAGGCCATTATTAGCATGCATGAGTCTTCCGTTCCTCTGTGCTCTAGGGAAGGCTCTCACCCAGCCGGTTCATATTTAGTCTCCTGAATGAAACATTCATAGCTCAGGTATGTGGTCTTAAAAACAATGAGTGCTGCTGCTTCAGAGAGGCCTGCATCAATCACAAGTCCGGAGAAGCCATGCATGAGATAAAAAAAACAAACGTCCTCGTCAAAGCAATTTGGGCTCACCCCAGGGGTGGTGTCGGGGTCACGGGCACAGGGGTCCCCACAGCGGGATCCAGAGGAACTAACAACATCATTTGCATTTTCAGGGGCCACCCATGTCTGACTGGGATTATTTCTTTTTACCTTTGAGCTGGTTTATCTCTCAAACACACAGAGCCATACAGTAGTGCAGCTTCATGTGAGCACTGCCTGGTTTATTTTCAGACTTCAGCCTCCCTCGGTTGTGTAACCTACCTCTCAGCCCCCGCTATTTTTCTAAACACATTAGCGCTGAATTATGGGTATGCATCATGTAATTATTGAAGAAATGCCCACAGAAAAAGTCTCTCCCTAGAGACGCAAACTGCTGTTATTGTTGTTATTATTATCATCATTAGAGCGATCAGCTTGTCTGCAGAATAAATATTCTGGCTCTCAACTGTGGGACAATTGCTGATTAATCCAGTTCAAACAAGGGCTTGCATTTTGTGCCCCAAGAACGAGCACAAAGAGTTCCTCCGCTCAGAAACCTCCTCTGTCTCACACCACATCGGCCCTTCTCCCTCTCTGGTGCTGTTGAATCTCTAATTAAACCAATAGCGGGAGGAAAAGGGAGCACCCTGAGATGCTCTGACCCACCCAGAGATAAACCTCTAGGGGAAACTAACGAGAGCCTCCCTCTGTCTCTCTCTTCTCGTCATCTTCCCTGCTGCTCTCACTTGCAGTTGGACTCCCAACTATTTGCTTTGATTATATTAAATTGTACATTTCCAATTTGCTGTCCTGTTGAGACCCCGTCAGACCCCCTACCTCTTCAGATTTCGCACCCCTGTGGGTTTCCTTGCACGGGCGGGAAGAAACTGCACGCGGGAAACATGCAGAATGGATACATGCTGATACTGACGCTTTCGGTAAGTGGTGAGCAGTAGCTGACAACACACGGCACACGTGTCTTTTCTACCTTGCTCAGTTTCTTTCGCTTTTGAAATATCACAGACAGCTGCCGCGTATTTTAGCATGTAGTCCAGGTGCTGTTTGGTTGTCTAAGGGCTCCCCAGTGCTGGAGAGAAGAAAGAGCCTCAAGGTCTCCTCTGCCAATAAAGAAAGGAAAACAGATGAAAAAGGAAAAAGGAAATTAGAAACAGTCTGCTCAGTCACACAAGTGCGCTGGCAATTGCCGTGTCCCAGAAGAAAACACGCATTCTCCAAATTGTTTGGCTTAAAAACACAATGTTGAACAAAGTGAAGTAAAACAGGGGTTATATTATACGTACTTGAAATTGTTTGGTGGAGTGCCAGCTGCTGTATGCAGCGCAGCTCAGTTTCCAATGGAAATGTGTTTCAAATGAGAGCCGGTGCTCAGCTTCAATCAGAGCGGAGGGTTAGGACAATGTAAAAATAGAGTCGGCAGTCAGCAGAATTCACTCAAATGTGGATATCAGGTTTGGATTTTTTCAAGCCTGTCTTGATATAACCTGCATGTTGAAGGAGTGCGGGGATACTGTAATTAGTCCCCTTCTCGCGCAGCGATCCCTCTCCAATGTGACCAGTTACCTTCAAAGTCGCTGCTTTTCTATCATCAAATTCACTCTGTTTTTCCTCGGGCAGTGCTTTTTTTTTCTTGACTACCAGAATAAAGAGTCCAGAACACACAACAGACCACATAAGCATTTTGTTGAATGACTTGAAAATCCAAAACACTTGAAACATCATTTTCAATTTCCACTTGCACTTCCACGATTAAGGCAATAGGGATAAATATTCATTTGTAACAAATGTTGTTTTTGAATGTGCAGCTGGTTATTCCTCAGAGATCTTAGTAGGTTGACAGACAGGAATATATTATTTCCATACTTTTTTTAAGACATGGAATCGACTCAGGAAAGGTAGGCCTTTGTGGTATGACATGCTGAGTGCAGACCTGCTATTAGGTCTCTTGGTTTTTTTAAACACCATGTCCCCTGAAGTGTTTGTAATTGACAGCATTTAGCAAAACCTTCCTCGCAGACTTTTTTCTCCTTTTGCTGTGCTTCTTCTCCAGCCATACATTTCCTCTTTCTCTCTCGGGCTGTCCATTTCTTCGGCCACTTGCTCTCCACGCACTGACTACTGACAGAGTTGTGTTGATGTGTGCGTGTGACTAATTTGCGTGATGACACACAGAGGTCATACCATCAGCTAGAAAGCAGGAAGCAAGGGTGACACATTTCACTTCTGGGGGACTGTTGCTGCCCTGGGTTGCTCTCTCTATGTTTTTTTTTCCTTTAGCATGTAACACTGGACTGGATTGTGCCCCTAAGTTCTTACTGTCCGATCCGACTGATTTTCTTGCCACTTGGGAGCAGTGGAAGCAAAGAAAAACACAATGCAGACATTTGATCACAGGTTAAGTTATTTTTCCAATGTTGTTTGCCTAAATCTAGTAGAGGGAGTAGAGGTCAGATCGGAAATGTGGAGAGAACGAAGGGTATTATATTCGTGGCAAAGGTCCCCTGCCGGGATTCGAACCATTGACGTTGCAGTTATGTGTTATGTGCCTACACATCCTGCAAATACATAGAAACATTAGCATTCATTTTGAGTTGTGTATCTGGCCACCCGGCAAATGTAAGCCCAATATTAAATCACCTTTAAGCTCAGTTTTTGGTCACCAGCGAATCCTTAGGGAAATGGCGGGCTCATGGCTGCTTCACTATGTTCACCAGTGCTTTTTAACTTAAAGAAAAAAATTACTTCAATAAAAAAAAAGCTCAATCATACCCCTGGAAGTGTATACCTTTACGTAGCAAAGGTTTGATTTAAACATTTTAGTTTTTTGTGGGATGTCTTGAAAATAACATTAGGGGTCTTTGCCAGCAGCAGCCTTTATATGGCGGCATAGTAGCTAGTCCATACTACTAGAGTATCTTTCTATTCAATATCTTTTATAACGATAATATTGCCTGGTGATACATGCAGTGGCGCCCTCCTCAAAATGGGTTTTTACGACACGTTCACAGCTCACACGATCTCGACTGGCGCATGTGGTGAGGTGTAGTCACTATCAGTGCCATTTCTGTGTGGATGGGGTGTGTGCTCATTGAAAAATGCATTAATGGGGATTGAAATAATGGTTGTTGGCAACATATTAATGACCCCCACAGATGTTGCTGCTTTCCACGGGAGCCCAGACCCCTGCCTGATCCCGCGTGGCTCCCACATAATTAGAACCCTGCATGTAGAGACATGAAATACACAGACAATATTAAGTGAACAGCTCATTGAATCAATAGGATGTGAGCATTTGTAATATTTCAATTTCCTCTGGTTCAAACTCAAACATTTCTTTGGTGGGTGGGGCTGCAGGGGTTGATGTTTGATGTATTTTTAAAAACCCTGCATCCTGCGTGTTTACATTGTAGTTTGCAGGTGGAATCATTACGGCAACTGTGACTTTCTCAACATGAGGGAACTGTCTTTGGATAGACTCGACTAAATAATGCATTACCTTTGGCCAACAAAATCATTAATATGCATGTTTTGGCATACACAGCATATGTCAAAAATAAATACACCCACATGTGTTGGCTGTTATTTCCAGAGCCTGAAAAGACAAAATCTTAGTCAGCATCATTGACCGCTGCTATTTTCCCGTCTCCATGCGGGCTGCATTTGTGATGCAGGCGGATGTCACCTTCGAACGAGTGTAGGCGCCCGAGTGTGGGTGTTATTGAAAGAGAAGGGAGAGAGAGAAGCAGACTGTGGGTCCAGTTGTGACAAAAGTGAGTCAGGCGGTGGAAACGGGGCAGGTTGCTGCCTCCCTTCCTCCTCCTCCTCCTCCTCCTCCTCCTCCTACCTCTCTCTCTCTCTCTCTCTCTCTCTCTCTCTCTCTCTCTCTCTCTCTCTCTCTCTCTCTCTCTCTGTAACTCTGTGGGGATTTAGTTATTGTGTATTTTCTCTCCTGTTTGGCAGGTAGTTTTTGCCTGATAAATGAGCAGCATTTGAATCGAACAAAGAGAGCAGAGGAAATTGCATTCAACAGTAAAAAAGTTTCTTTAACCTTTCCCTCTCTCCACCCTCACTCCCTTATTTTTCCTTGTTTTTTGCTTTTTTGCCTCTTCTTTGTTGACACTTTGAGCAGGGTAAGTGGGTAAGTGTTTGGTTGTGCCGCTGTGGCAGGGAAAACAGAGTAGGGGGGCGTCTTTATGTCTGGCAAAATAGAAATGTTGAGAACTGGCACTCACATACTGTACCTGCTCTCAATAGAAGAAAGCTGTAAAAAGTGCCTGTTCCTACCAGTGCCAGCAGCGGGCTCATTTTCTCACTGAGATGAAGAAAAAAAGAAATGTCTTTCAACCTGCATCCGCTCCTCTACGCTGAGAACAAGGGAAGCTTTCAGTCTAAGTGGAGTATTCAGGGGAAGGAGCGAGTGAGTGAGAGAGAGAAACGGGGAGGAGGAGGAGGAAGAGGAGGGAAAGTGAACGAGGCAGCGAGCTTGGTTTCGGGAGCCATTTCATCAGTCATTGTGTTGTGAGACGGTCCCACTGCTTGGGCTCAGTGATGCCAACTGTTCAGAGGAAAGCATCCTGCTGAGTGCTGTCTATGGCTGCCACTCTGAGAAGATTTGAGGCAACACAAAATGGGCAGTTTTACATAATGCTAACCTCATTTTGTGCCGGAGAAAACTTCTCAGCTCTATATTGAAGTCAAACCCCGAAGAAAAGCAGCCACTTATAGCCGTTTGGACCTGATTTTTCTCTTTATAAAGGTACATTGTCAAACCTGCCACGTGATGGATTCCGGTTTAAACGTGGGACATTGTGATTGAAAATCGGTTTCCACCACAACAGGTCACCTCCCATAGTGAAAATTATGTTCTGAATAACATCTCAAGCATTCCGACTGCGTTGTGACCCTGCATCCTTTGTATAGCATGTCTCGCTCTAGATTTCACTATTCTTATTTAATCACCGCTCAGTTCTCTGCAAGAAGGAGTAGGCTGGGGCTGATATAAGTTGTTGTTGAACATCGCAGAATATGCAGGCATATGCCGTATTTTTCAAAATAACAAATACTGAATAGCTCTTATGTCATTTTTGGGCTTTTATTTTGAAAAGACAATGCATGTAGAGCTGTCATGGCAGCAGAGACAGCACAGGGGTAAGTATATATGATATTCGGAAGGTTACTACAGGATATTTAGCCTGATATACCACCACGCACGCAGCGCTGAAACACACAGACATGGAGGACTTAATTTCTAAGAGTCAGCATGCCAATTTGCCAATTTCAGGTTTAAAGTGGGAGAAACTGACAAGCCAAGGGATTTGGGTTAGTCTGCATCTTTTTTACATCTACATCTGTCATCTTTGTTATGAGCAGATGTTAACCTTAACAGAGCAACACCACAAATCTCTGGTCTCATTTCCATCTCATCTCTATCACCCAACCCAATATTCTGATGTCAAATTTTGGTTATCGTTGAGAAATTTGGATGTGAGCCTTGAAGGGAGTCACATGTGTTTCAATGATAAACAAAGGTAAGCATTTTGTCTAACTGGTTGAGTGTGTGTGTGTGTGCGTGTGTGCTAATTGCCCGAGTGAAAGGCAGATTTCTTTGCCGCTAAATCCTATCCCTGTAACATGGCCCCTAAGTCAGAACTAAAAAGGGTCGCCACACGAGACCTCCATGCAAATCAACCACACTGACACACACCAGTGTTTAAAAAAAAAGAGAAAGAAATGGAAAGCATTCCTGAAAAGGTTAGATGGGGCCCCGTCCGCTCGTCTCTGACTCGTCCTTTTTCAAGGTGAGCTCCCTAGTGCCATCATAATTGAAAATTAAGTATTTGCCTCGGTATAATTAAATGGTGACTTTTGAACTCAAATGAGACCTCAGATGCATATTAAGAGATTAGTGGGGCTCGGATCTGTTCACACATGCACACACACACGCAGACGTGGACAGTGAAACGCGCACACTCGCAATGACAAGGTAACAAACGGTGACAGCTTAATTATCACCCTGCCTAAGTCGTTAAAGCACAGCCTCCTACATCACCTTTCGATTTCTACAGCCCATAAGTCCAGGGAATATCCCATTTATTTTTAATTAATATCACATGGCACCATAAAGGTGGTGGTAGTGACGAGGGAGAGGGCTTGATGGCTCCTGCGGGAACATTCGGGGGATGTTCAACGTTGAGTTTTGGGTGAGGAGGAATCAAAAAAGTCCTTTTTTGAGGAGGAATCAAAAAAGTTGTTCCTCTCATGGAAGATATATCTATAAATAAGACTCCACCACAGATATTTCTCGCAAGCTTTCATCTAGTAGACACTCGCACAATAGGTTTCTGCACAGCAGCTTAATTGAAACAGATTAGTCAGGGTAACTTGTGGACCATCTTTTGAAAGTGCTGCTCACCATGTAATATTATTTTCATTTACTGACCGCTTGCTACCTAATGTCTCAATTCCAATCACCCGACTCCGCTGAAAACTGTGAAATACTATTATTACTTGCACTATTATGGATTCCTAATGAGTCATAAATTAAAGCGGAGGATACTTTGATATGTGGAACAGAGAGAAAAATGCCGAAAGGCTTTTTCCCATTTCAACAAATGGAATCATCAATGGAGTTTGGTTATTATAAATCTTTTAGGAACATTAATATAAATATGATTAATGATTATGGATGTAGGCAGAATTATCCATTTGTTTCATTGGGGTTCACTTCATTTCCCTTCTATGGCCTTCCATTTCATTCTTCTCTTTTAGATCTTGACTGGCCAAGGAAAGTTTTGCAAAGATCACATACGAAATAAATATTGTAGCAGAGATGCTCTCCGATTTCTTCTGTTTGTTCTGCTATTGATGCGGCAGTTTATGTCAGCGGGTCACTGACAGATGGACTTCAGTCTCATAATAGCATCACTTAACTGGGATCAGCAGGAAACTATAACACTCACATCAATCCCTTTACACAAACTGGGAGGGGATTGTTATGCGTGATGCTTTGAGCTCAGCGGTGGTTTAAATTGATTAGCACGCAGTGTCTCCTGCTTAGCCAGAGAGGAGGTCTGCATTTAAAAAAATCACAACAGCTCTTAATCTCAGCTCAGAGCGAGGGCAGAGCACAGGCAATCAATAGCATTAGAATGTAGTTCATACTCCCACTTATCTTGTTCTAATTCTGTAATATAAGAGGAGGGAGAAGAAAGCGAGAAGAATGGGAAACTTGGAAGGACCCAGTGCATAATTCAAGCCAAGTGTCAGCAGGCTATACGGTGCTGTCTGGAAATGTGTTTCAGTCCACCGCAACTCAGGGAACTCGTAGTGCAGCACAAGACCAGTCGTCCAGAAGAACGTCCCAACTGACTTCAGCCAGAGACTGAGTGAAATCTTTTGATATCGACTGGATTTTGGACTTAAGTGTTTCTCCCGCGGCTCAGCCTTATTCACTGGCTGCACGGGAAATATTTCAATGACATATTACGCTTCATTTTGTATCTCTCGCCTCTGTCCACTGCTGTATATAACCGCCTGCGCACCAGGGATAAATCACTTCCCAGCCAGCTTATTACATGAAATGAAGGAATTCATCATGGTGACAGTTGGCCGTTGCGAGGCGTTCGCTGTGATTTATCTGGGAGAAATTGATTGATTCATTAACACTGAGTGAACAGTGCTTTGCTGTGGGGGCAGCGCAGCGCACCTTGCCGCATGCCGCCGTGCGCGTTGAGGGAGCACGTCTCCAGTACGGAGGTCTTAGCGTCCCCCTGTAGCAGCAGACGGGGGGCTCTTATGTCGCCAGCTCAGCTCATTACCTGGCCAGCGTAGTCAGTGGCCCAGAGCAGAGAAGGCACTTTGTGGCGAAGAACAGAGAGTTCCTAATTAATTCATCCATATGCCTTCCAACATAATGGAGAATGGCTTCTGATATGACAAGGCACTCTGATTTAAGTTTTTTACTCAGAGACACTGCAAAGTAGAGTGCACAGGCCTTAATTGTATTTTTCTGGCTGATGCAAGACCTACACTGAGTATTATATGACTGTTATGAACGGCCTTTAGGGTAGAGTGCAGTATATACACTGATCAATAGTCTGAAGCTTTACTTGACTGAGTCGAGACATTTCTATGCCGTTAACATTCCATGTGCCCTTCAAGGGTCTGTGTGTGCACTTTCATGAGAAAACTGCGTGTCATTTCCAAGGCTGCAGTTTGCGCATGACAAGAATGATGTGTTTAACAGTGTCTGAGGAGAGAGTTGATGGGTGATTTTATGATGGCAAATTTCAGGGTATTTTTTTTATCCCTCCCTGTTGTCTCGGCTCATTATGTCAGTGTTGCGGGAAGAGTGAGTCTCTCCTTGCGTTTAATTGCATTAGTGCGGAAAATCTAATGGTTTCCCTGAAGTTTTGATCTGAGCTAGTGATACTGATTAAAGAGTTTTTCAGTGGCCTTCTTCGCAGCCAGATTGTGCATCAGTAGTTGTGCGATTGAAAGCGTTCAGGTGTTCCAGCAGGGCTGACCCACATTCCTGTTTATCCTCCTGAAAGAGGAGCAAATAAATGGCATGGAAAAGTTTTGCTAAACTGTGTCCTTTAAGAAAAGTTTTAGGTAAATGTTGTGACAAGGTCAGGAAGAGACCTCTTGATGAAGAAAGGAGAAAAAAGGGATGAGTTATATGAGGAGACACAACAGTATGGCAAGCTTGCTGGCTGCAACCTGTTCCATCTGTCTTTTTATCCCACTTCCTGTTCCTCCGTCTCTTTTCATCCTTTTCATCTGCTGCTCTCACAGAGCTGTGACTGGGGATTATTTCCATTATAGATTAATCTATTGATTCATTTTAGGATTAACTAATAAATCACCTAATTGATTACATGTTAAAGCTATAACATAAAAAAAAAGAATGATGACACATTTTTAAAGATACTTGATTTAAAAATGATATTCCAGCAACTTCACAGTTACATTTGTCAGACCAGCGCATGTTTGGTGCTTTTAGCTATGTCATAGCAGTTAGATATGACAGTGTCAGTCAGTCCAACACTTTGGTTCTCCCTGAACTCTCTGTTAGATGGATTGACATGCATGGTCTCCACAGGATGAGCTGTCCTCACTTTCCTGACCATTACATCTTTCATGTAGCGCCATCAGCAGGTCGAATTTTGAATTTGTCAGACAATTTGGGTCACGAACAAATCAAAGAGAAACTGATGAATTTTCCCTCGGCCTCAGCTGGCTCATCGCTTTGAAACAGCTGTGACAATCACAGGGAAGTGTCACAGCAATCACACAACAAATGAAGAGACAGTTCTTCAAGAAATAATACCTTTGTCAGGTTGAAGCAGAGCGGCACAGCATGAACACACAGGACTACCAATCTGCAGCCAGGTGCTTAACTTCCTTTTTACATCTATGACTAAAAAATAGTAATAGATTTTGGTGATGTCCAAACAACAACAACCCAAAGATAATAAATTAAATGTTTAATGTTTAATCAATTTTCAACATAGTTGGTAACTAATTGTCCGTCCATTAACTAATTGATTAATCAGGTAATCCTTGCAGCTCTATATAACACACACCAGCAACAGCGCATTGCACCAAAATATAACACAGACAGTTAAAACAGATTTCAAGGTCAGACAAAGAAAGAAAGTCATTATCTCATCACAAAAATAGGACCTTTGTTACTTACTTGACTTACCTTGTTATGCATTTCTCAATGAGAAACTCTAGTTTATTACAACCTGGGTCTAATATTCATTGCTTTGGTCATCATTTCGGTGTGGTTTTCAATGCTGGCATGTATATTGTCTGAAACAAGGTAGGGCTCCCTTGAAAAAGAGATTTTGTGATTTGAATGGGACCTCTACAGGTTTAATAATGTGTTTTATATCATCGGCCATGTATTCGTCAGTAATTGCCAAAATCTGGGAACACAGGGACATCATTACAACATTACAACAAAGCAAGAAAAGGACAGAAGCACATTGTTACCAATAGAAATGAGTCCAATATGAAAATTAGGGCTGGGACGACGCGTCCCAAACAACCAAGGGCGTAGGCGAATATTCGGAAGTGGTAGGACCCTCAGAGGCTGAGAATATCAATCCTTCGCTAGCCCCATTGAACTCCCATAATTTAACATGACATGTATCCTGTGCCTACATGTAGCTTCTGTATTTTCTACCTAAACAATACAAGGCAAAACAGGCTCAACTACCTCGTACGTAATGTTCGGGTCCCGTAAGAAGAATTTTTGGCATGTCCGGTTGTAGGGAAGCTAACACTGATATAATTATGCCCACATCTTTCGGTCACACAGTAGGGAAATAACCGTACTGTTTGGACAAGACGCTAGTATACAATCTGAAGAGAGCCAAAGCCAATGTTTAAGGTATGGCACTATTTTATTGCTGTAAGATTACTGTAAGACTATTTTTACTGTGTTTGGTTCTAAAAGAAAAAAACAACATGTTGCCTTTTCAGTTTATCTGTTTATTGTAAGATACTTATTTTTGTATTCCCCCTGAGTGACTTGAATTTCAGTTGTTTTGTTGCATTCAAAATGAAATAAAATGCAGACAGATCTGCAAAATAACACATCTGGCTTCAGATGTGTTATTTTGCAGATTTGTCTGCATTTTATTTCATTTTGAATGATCTGCAGGACAGTATTTAAGTGTTTGAATATAGAAATGTTTAGGCCAAAGAGCATAAGATTATGTGTCCTGAGCTTGGCTGTTCAATGCACTATTTTACATAGGCTAGACATACATAGGTAAGATTTTTATTTTTGGTATTCCTCCTGGGTGACTTTTCTTCTTTATTTTGTTAGATGCTACTGGCATCAGAATGCATTATTTTGCACCATTTAATTCATCACACAGAATTTTATTTTGGAGAGATTCTTGAGGAGCAGTGCTCTAAGTGCCATGTTAAAGAAATGTTTGATAAGTATTGAAATGTTAACAAGAAATGTTGTGATATCCATATTGTGTGAATAGTTACATTGATCAAGTAATGTGAAATAATTGGTAACTGAAAACTTAATTGTTGGATTTATCGAAAAATAAATTGTTAGATTAGTCGACTAATCGAAAAAATAATCACTAGAATAATCATTTGAGACAGCTCTAATCAGTACAATTTATCCATGCTGTTACTGCATCAGCATCACTACATAATCGAGCACTGCTTCTGTGCTCTGTGCTCAGCTTCATCACTGGGTGCTCTGCAGCTGTTGTGACTGTGGACTACTAATGCCAGTGTCAGACACTAAGCTCCCAGCTTTGTTTCGCTGCTTGAAGTGACACTGAAGCTCACATATTAATTGTGTGAAGTGGCTCGTCCAGTGGATGTACTGTGAGTTGCTCTCTGGGAGAATCAAAACAGTAGACTGTGAGGCAGGACAGATCACTGTGATCCAGTGATCGGCCCAAATAATGTGTTCCACAGTTTTCTGTCTTAAAGCATCAAAATCTGAGACTTAAAGTCGAACTTGAATTGCAAGAAATTGAATCCCACTTCTGCCAGATACAGTAAGGCAATCATATCTTTTTATACACATACTGTGAATTCAGGTCTGTTATTTAGGAGTGTGACTAAAGGAGGAAGAAACTGGATGATTAATGGGGGCCAAGACACGGCCAAGAAGCCTGAAATATGCCAGTTACTGAAGATATACAGAGCTGTTGTTCAGCTGTAGTGGCCGTTAATGTGATCAGCTGTTGACAGGAGTGATGGGTTTGCATTTACAGTTGTGGGTTACCTTGAGGCATTTGCTATGTCTCTACTGTTAATGTAAAACAAAATGATAAACATTTTAGAATAGAATAGAACAGAAATACTTTATTGATCCCAGACTGGGAAATTACGTTGTTGCAGCAGCAAAAAAAACAAACACTCTTTACATATACATACATGATACATACATTACATATACATACATGACATATACAATGTGTATATATAGATATATATATATATATATATATACGGTGCAAAGTAATTTTCACCGTGATTTAACTACTCACAGAACACCTTTTTTAAATTGCTTCTTTTAAAGGTTGATATTGTAGAAAGTTTGTAGTTTGGGTTGGCCAAGGGGTTTTTTTGTCTTTTGTTTTTTTATATAAAGCAGGTCTAGGTGCTATATAAAGACTGTGACAGTATCAAATGCAACCACACTTCAGTTGCAATACTATGAAAGTTAAATTCCCCACACAGCTGAGAAATCAACATCAGGTCGCTATGTTTATTACAAAAAAGTATAGAAATGAAAGGGAGGAGGAATATGTAATGTTATGTGAAATAGAGGAAATAACCCACAGCCCAAGTCACGTAAATGGTACAGGAAGTCTTGTCACTTTGTTTAGCAGCAAACAAAAACGTATGTTGCTTTCTCCTTCTGAAGAATTGTTTGTGTGTTTGCGTTCATCATAGCAGATTAAACATTTGTGTGAGGCATTGAATCAATCGCCGACCCTGGTTCTAGTTCGTATTGTCGCTTTAGATTAAAGGATAATATGGCTGTAGTTGGTGCATAAAGTATGTTTGTGTGTGTGCATATGTGTTTGTGTATGCATAGGGATTGTCTCTCAATGCCCTTGATGTTTCTCCAGGTCTCTGTCTCCGGCTAGGGTGGCAGCAGCAGTGTCAGACGTCATGTAAGTCAATCCTAAACCTGACCCCACCAGATGCCTGTCAGATGTAAACTCTGATTAAATTATATGGGAAAGTCAAAGTGGAACGAGGTTGCTTGGACAAAGACAGAAGTGCATCATGGCTTGTAACAGATGAGTAGATGTAAATCCAGGAGTTTGACCTAAACGGATATGTACAGGCCATTTTATTTTCTTACTGATTGTTTACTTAACATGAAAAAGTTTACTTAAATAACTGTTTACACGGACCAGTTTACTGATATAAAAAAGTAAATTGAAGTACACACAGTTATCAGCTGCAGTACAGTTGTGTTTGGAAAGTTTATTGCCTGTTTGTCTCATTGCCATGAGAATTTAGTTTCCATTATGACAGGGCTGTGACTCTAAAATCTAAAAATGTCTAATTAGATAGGAGCTTGCATGACCAAAATCCACTCACATACAAGCAGTGTTAAACAAAGACCCACAAGGAGGGAAGGTAAAGTAAATCTGATCTGTTAATGAATAAACTTAAGTATAAAATTCCTTTTCTGGCAGCGAATGTGCTTGAGTAATAAAAACCAAGGTCAAGTAAATTAAACCATTCCGATAATCAGATCTGATCTGATTCTGCATTTTTCTGATTATCAGAATCAGTGTCTCTTATCCAATTTCTTATAAAGATATATTAATTTAAAAATGCACTGCCTTGGCTCTGATGCAGCATGAAATCTGCAAAGTAACTAGTAACTAAAATGGAAGTAGTACCTCAAATTTGTACTTGTGTACAGTACTTGATTAAATGTAACTAGTTACATTCCATCACTGTACATAAGTGATGTCAAATGCTCCAAACTAATGAACATTCTGTTCAAAAGAGCAACTGTGTTCACCTGGCGTGCAGTTGGCTAATTCCATTGGTTTACGAAGTTACTAAATCACTGAATACCAGTTACTAGAATATTTTAATCATTACAGTATAACATGTTAGTACTATTACATTTTTTGGGGGGAATAAGCGTATTTGTGATGTAGTTGGCAGAGGAGGTCTGCTCCTGATGTTACAATATGGTACAATAGGCTCACAGAGCTGCAGACTTTCAGCAACACTGCTGCTCGATGCTGCTTCATCCCTGCAAACAGTTCAAAAAATCAACATCAATTATGAATCTATTCCATCTGGTGGGGCTGTGATTACTGCTCTTGGCACTGTAGTGGGCTTGATAGCCTCTCCTGCTCACAGCTCTGTCAAATGGTTTCACTGCTAGGATTCAGAGCTGATGAAATGAGGCAGGAGAGACACCTGGGCCAGAGCCAAGAAAGAAATGAGAGGAGTGGAGACCTCACCTACTTTAACCTCATCGGCACATTTAAGGAGTGTAATCTTCTATAATTATTGGCGTACTCAGATTGGTGAACGATCAAAGAGCTTCCCTGTTACATAATTAGATTTTTATAAACTCGTCTTCTCCTCAGGGTTGTGGACTCGTTTGTTTGAGTCATTGGCAGTTAAGGGCAGGGACTGTGCAGTTAGTTTGACACCTTTACAGTTGGACCTTACTCAAGTGTCCTATCAGGGTCTCTAACGGCCATCTTTCTCCTAATCCTCCTTTCTCCTAAATCTTTTTCCTAATTATTTGAACATGTGTGTCCTCCATGCTGCATGTGAAGAAAAGGCCTTTAATGGAGAAGCTGTTGCCAAGGGAGCTGATAAAGATGCTTTTAGACAGATTGGTGAATAGGGCAAAACATGGAGTTACTTCAGAATATTTCTGCTGTGTCATTTCTCTCCCTGCTTTCTTTGTCCCATTAAAACTGCTGACACCTGCCTCTATACACTTCTGAAGGTCCTCACGTCACAATCTTATCTTGCAGTACATAATGTGGGATTTTAGCCACTTCAGCTGAGTGACTGCAATGAGAAAATTAGATTTCCTTCATCTTTGACTATAAAAATGAGATGGACGGTTAGAAGTTTGTCATGCAATGTGGGATCCGACCAGCTTTTTGATCAGCTGTCAAGACGGCACCTGCAGAGGGGTGGAAGTGTAGAGATAACCAGCAGGGGGGCTGTCAATCTATCACGCAACCAGCTGTTGTTTCCTGAAGACATTTTGTTCCACATGTCCCAGTGGCCTGTCAGAACACTGTACCTCTTGTACACCTTCAAGGCTGACAGAATCCTGTGTTCCTGTGAGCTCCAATTATCAACTCCGGGCCTCTCAGGCCTTGTCCACACGTACCTAAACAATCTTTTTTTCCTCCGTCTTCCTTGGCATCGTTTCAAGAATATTTGCGTCCAGATGGATCCACTGTGAACGACTCAAAATGCTGTAGTTCATATTCCAGGCCTATAGGTGGTGCTTGAAATTCACCAAAAACAGAGAAGAAGAGATGGAGCATGCGCATAAAGCTTACGCTCTGTTTACAAACAAACAGTAGGCGGAGAATCCGAACACAAGAAGAAGAAGACGAAAATGGCTAGTGCAAGGAAACCGTAATCGTTTGTGTGGACCGATACTGAGGTCGAACTGCTGCTGTAACTCACACTTGACTACAAGGCGAGCAAGTTGCAAGAAACACAAACACAAGCACGTAGTCCGCCATTGTTGAGGGGTGGGATGATGAAGTCGTCGTTTCGGAAAGTATGCGGATTCACTGTCCACATGAGAACGCAAGGACTGCGTTTTATGATTTTTCCACCCTGAGACCCGGTTTCAAAAAAGTGAGTTTACAGGCGCTGCGTTTACAGGATCCATGTGGACGATCAGCCAATACGATGCAATACATGTGCGTTTACACTAAAGAGCATTTTCGTCTGGACGGCCCCTCAGACACACGTCAACACAATACCTCTGTGTTATTACCCTCTCTCTTATTTGCATTCCAATACAAAAGCAGTACACAATTCATATAGAGACTACCTACTTGATATTGTAATTTAATTCTTGAAAAAGTTCTCACTAAATTAATTTTGTAGATGTTTTGTTTTTTTAAAATCAATATAGCTTCATCTCTGACTTATAGAAATGCTGGCACCCCCTTTTTCTTAGTCCTGATATGAATTGGTTAAACTTTACACCCTCTAATTATAAGAGGTTGTAATTTTTAACCAATGCCTCCTGAGCTATTGGAGTCTAATAGCCCAGGAGCTACACTGTCCATGTGATTACTAACCTCTACAGGAGTCCACAGCTACCCACACAGAACCCACCCATTCATTCTTTTTCCCATGCATGAGAGTTCCTTTGTTTTTCATGCTTTGAATTGTACATGTTAATGATCGATCAATTATAGCCATGGTCAGATTCTTGCTGTTGGCAGGGCGAGAAGTGTTTTGCATACTCAATACAAGACATGTTGCAACATGTTCTCCCAAACTGGTCCTTGCAGAAAAACACTTAATCATAGTTGCCTTTCTATTGAGGAATTACAAGCATTTAGTGTTTGAGGAGCTTTTTATGATTGATTATAGTAAATGATAAATTATCATTTCTGTGGCTGCCAATTAGTTGAGGTAATTTATCTCAAAAGCTCAATGTGAAGCAAGTACAATTTTGCCTCATATCTTGTCAATATACATAGATGAAGGAGATTTGGTACTTTTCCTCTCATCCCTCTCTGCTCTGGCAGCAGTTGTCAGTTTGCTGTCCAGACTTGCTCTTTGCCCGAGGCATGGTAGCCATCTGTTGAAGTTGACTGAATCTCTGCGTCCCTGTCTTTCAAACAGACAGATATGCCCATGTGTATGTGTGTGTACGCATGTTTTTTGCGTTCTCGAGTGTACACATGGTCACGCAAGCTGCTTCCATTTCCTCCTTGATTGGATCCAAGAATAGGAAGTGGCACATGTGTCTCTCGGAGGGCCTCTGGTCTCAAGTCTGGATTGGCACATATCTCAACACGTAGCTGAGAAGAACAGGCGGCGGCGAGGCCACCTCATGACTGGTGTGTAGGTGGGCGAGCACAGTGGGAGGAAGAGTTTGAGGAATGATGGAAATTAAAATGAATTTGATTATATTTTAAAGAGATAGTGAGGCCATGGGGAGATGGCAAATGATCGTTGCTGTTTTGTAGTGTATGAGAAGCTGTGTGTGTCAGAGAGTTCACTATAGTCAGGCTGACTCGTCTCACTGGATCCTGCTGCAGGCTAGAGGTGTCAACTCTTTTATTGTTGTGTTTTCCCACCCTGTCCCCTTCATTCCTACTGTTTCCTTGAATTCCCTTAACTTCCTTTATCACTTTAGCTACTCATCTCTGCATTAATGCGAGCTGCCTCATCACTCTCCCCCCTGTATCTTTAGTCTACTGTATACCAGTGGGGAGAGATTTCAAGTGTCTCATTGTGTTATTCATTTGAGTCTCGATGCACCTTGGGCTGCTGAGAGTGAGAAAAGAGATGGTGAGAAGTCTCAAGTTGGTGAGAAGTGACGCCTAACAGTGAGATGAGCCTCGTCTGCACTGCGACCAGGAAACAGGAAAAACAGAATTAAAGTGAACTAAACAGCGTCCTCTAAGTGGATATTGATTTGAAGCCTCGTGACATCTGATTTTACCTTTATTGTCTTAAGACTTAAACTTGCATCCTTGATGTTCACAGGTTAGCCTGTCACCAAGGGGTCAGGTATTGATTTATTCAACAGACCTGCTCTGAAGTGAGGGACAGGAAGGACCAGAGGGCCATCCCATTATAGATTTAGTGGGCGGAAATGCCTGACTTAGGAACAAATTTTATTGTGCTCCTTCCAATGTCTTACCCAACTTTCTCTTGGTTTGTTCCTTTACTTTCTCCACATTCACAGTGGCAGCATAACAATCAGTCAAATAATTGTCTCATTATAACGTGTGACATTCATTTTTCACACAGCGGAGCTGATGCTTTATTCATTTTTCAGTAAACTGGTGCTTTTGTATGGAACCTTCAGGCATGCAGACAGAGTAATTATACAAAGGCAGTCTATTTTGGACATTTTAGCAGCATGTTTGAAAGAGGATTACATGAACATACTGGATTTGAAGTATCAAAGTACATAATGCTACAGAATGTGGACACCTACAGTGTACAGTTTAATGCAATGCAGGACAGTTGACATGCAAGGAAAATGTATTTTGTGAAACTTAACTTTCAGTTGGTTTATGTTATAGTAGTTGTTGTGTTTGGTGTTTGCGCTATTAGACCCATGCTCAGTTGCAGGTCATTGTAGCTCTCATTAGGTCAGAGCTTCCCAAACTTTGTCTGCATGTCTTTTCTAATACACGTTAAAATTAAATTTCTCTTTCCCTCATTAAAATACCAATTTCATGAAAATCCCAATCAAAATATGGGCCTTCAAAGGCACACTTCTTAATATTGTTGGATTGACCAAAATCTCAAGGTTTGTCATTTAATAACATCAGTAGTGAGCTGAAGGAATTTTGGGGCTGCTTTAGGTACCATAGCAAAACCACAGGGTATGACATGTTGGAAATTTCTCCAATTTACTAATCAAGATGACGCTTCTAAAACTAAGTGCTTATTATATTAAGTCACAACATGTGTTCCTCTAATCAACATTTATATTCTGGGTTTCTCTTGCAACTGTTTGCCGTGGCTGGCAAAGGCAGTCATCACGCTGAGTAAAAGGAGGCGGAGCAATGTGAGAAAATTGTGTGAGCTAATAGTGCTGATTGGAAAGGTCCAGGCCTAAACATCAACAGCGAGCCTGTGTTCTCAGCTAGCGGTGACCCACACTGCTGCCTTTGTGCCTTTGCTCCCAGTCCGACCAGGATGGGTCACACTTTCTTCGAACACACGCACATTTATTCACACACAGTGTGAAAGCCTCATGCCCATGAGAGGCAGACGTTTGAGACAGTTAACATTTTGAAGCATGCTGCAGGATACTGATGCAACGCAAGGGCACTGCAGGAAGATAAGGAAATGAGTTGATTGTTTTAAGATGTTGATCCTGAGTCTTGCCACATAGCAGTGGGAAGTACCCTTCGCTTCTTCGTTCTCTCCTCCTTTTATGTCTGGTCAGTTTCATCATGCTTCACTGAATACTAAAACTCGAGAGACTGCGTGAGCATGCCAGGAATTCACACAGCAGAGCTGGCTGGCAAACTTCTCCCTCTTGTCAAGTTTCATCATTGGTCAAATGTGGGAGTTGATAAAGCTTTGTCAGTTCTTTCTTCAGATTCTATTTTTGCAAAAGAAAACTGAAATTCCGTATTAGGATGTAGGTTTCACAGTTAAACAGAGAAGAAACTGTATTAATTGGAATAGATATGTTTTGTTAGGCTGTTGGAGTAACAAAGCCTTCTGCAGATGTTCGCGGGGTTTTTGCTTCTGCCTGGTTTGGAACATATGACACCAATCACATTGTTCTACACTGTAGACAATAGAGCTTCAGCTGATTATTTTTGTTATCGATTAATCTGCTGATTATTTACATGATCAATGGGGTAGTCTTTAAAACGTGGAGAAAGAAAAATCCCAGAGCCAGAAGTGACGTCTTCAAATTGCTTCTTTTGTCTAAAACCCAAAGATCCCTCATTTGCTGTCATATATTTAAGAGAAATTCATTTTAAAAAAGCAGGAAAAATCCAAAATATTTAGCAGTACATTTTCTCTTTGGTGGAGAATAACATGTGGTAGTGTTGTTTTATAATGATCACTTTACCCTACCTCGACAAGTGTGCCTTTAATTGGCTCAAAAGACTGCTGATACAGTGTATATGACTCAAACAAGTCACATGTTTGTTAGTGAGGTTCAGCCATCAGTGTGGCATTGAAACAGCAGCTGCTGTTCATGACTATAATGTTCACACACATTTTGTCTCCTGCTGAACTTTCAGATTTCTCAACTTATCACCCATGCTAGATAATTATAACTAAGCTTCAAAACCACCTGTTTGCACAGTGACAGCAGGCAGATTTCCCCTGGTATAATAATGATAATTGTATTGAATTCCCAGATGGCCCCAAACAACTACCTGCTCCTCTTCAAACAAAGGTAGTTACCCAATTACAGGTGTACTCATTGGAGTCCTAATTAAGAACCAAGTGGGTGTCATATTGTCTGTAAATACAGACCGGAGTAATTTCCCTCTCCATCAGTTAAATTAATGAAACCACCATGTTCCACAGGGGAAGTAACACTCTTTGTTTTTAATATCTCACCTGACCCAAAAAGATCAATGTATTCTCTCGTGTTTTTAAATTAGCAGAGGTTCACTTCAGTCTGCAGCCACATAGGATTTGATTAAAGCAGTTTCTGTTTGTATGTGTAGATGTAATATGCATCCAAGCCAACCTTACTCCCTCACCTTGACTGTCAACTGACCTATGACAGCACAGGGTCAGCCAAGGCTCTGTCCTGCAGCAGCAGGAGCCCAGTCAGTCATGCGGACTCCCTGGCTCAGGTTCTCCTGGCACCCATCCCCGTGTTGGTCCTGCCCGTCTGCCTGTCTTCGAGTCACATTGTAACCCATTGGTAATCAGGCAATTTCCTGAGTCTAGCTGGGAGATTTACAAATTCCCTGCTGCTTCTCCAAGTGCTACATATCATCATGCTAATAACCCCCTTATTCCCAACGGACATGCATACACAGATGAAACGTAGGCATGCACACACACTCACTTTGCCTGTATTGTTCTCCACATTTTTCTTAGTAAATTAGTGAGGGTGAAGAATTGTGTCAGACACACAGAAGCTAGCCGAAAGTCTTGCAGTTTTCATTTTTCCCATGCTTCCTTTTCCCCGTCCTCCTTTTCTACCATGAGTCAAAGATGACCACAGCTGTCGTACATGTTGCCCAGTTGCTAGGCAGTGGGCAGTGTTTATTTTCCTGTAAACTCAACTTTTCTTCATACTAAGATTTCTCTGCTTCTCGGTCAAATAGTTTGTGCTGAGAATACATAAAAACAAAGTTAAGTCTACCGCTTGGCTTATTTTGCTTTGGCACTGTGTGAAATCTGATGACGACTACGGTCTTTTCATTCAACAGCGGTCTGTTCTCTACTGTTTACTGTAGAGAGAAGGTCAAACAATTTTTGGAAAGTACTAGTATCAG